>JAVCKT010035481.1:5400-16700 GCA_032273925.1 Rhynchotus rufescens | reverse complement strand
AACAAACAAACAAACAAACAAAAAAAAACCAAACCACTTGTAATATTACTTCTGAAGTCCAGTTTGAACAAAAAGTCAGAACAGTAATATATACTTACCTCTATTACAATGCAAGCCAAAAAAACTAAGCCTTCTATTTGCAGATGACAAAGAAGATTAAGAAACTGGAAAAGGAAACAATAGTATGGCGCACAAAATGGGAAAACAACAACAAGGCTCTTCTGCAAATGGCCGAGGAGGTGAGTGATCATAACCGTGTGTTCAGCAGTAGGATGCCTAAACTGGAGTCTGTATTCCCAAGAATGTGGTACACTTTCTCAGTTCTGAACAAAAGCACTACAGTCTCTTTGAACAAAAACACTATCTGCTGCATGTTATGGATTCTGTTATGTTTTCTATTGTGTAAATGGGCTGTTCTCCTCCCAGAAAAAGAGAAAATGAGTTTCACTTTTCAGTGTTTTGCTTGACATGCAATGTAGCCATCTTCCCCTGCTCACTATTGTGACTATATAGTTGGTGCAATAGTGTGTATGAAATTATGCAAGCTAAATGTATCGACAGTTATCTAATCCGTTGGGCAAAGTTCTGACAGTTCAACCTTAGAAGTCTGCTTTTAAATATACAGTCCTTACCTGACAGAAATGACCTGTGAGACTTTTCTTACATTGCTGCTGCTTTTGAGTTCATGAGGTGCCATTATATCTATTTACTCTCCTGTAAGAGAAGCTAATAATATTTTTTACATAGGCCTTGCTCATACAGTTCTGATTTTTTCCCTCTATTTTCTAATTTGTAGTTGAGATATGTTAATACCTTACTAGAGAGTACCAAATTGTTCCCCCAAGTTCCTCTGTAACTGCTCAGCCTTTCCTGCTTTCTGAAGGAGTTAGTTGCGTGATCACGAGCACAGTGACTTCTGTCTGTAACAGCTGCTGGGTTCTAGATTTCTACCTTTATTCCTTCCTGCTCCCTGCCTTGCAGTAACTTGGGATGAAGTATGAAGTACTCTGGTCAAACTTGTTTGAGCACAGCTAGCATTTGGCCTTTGAGGTGCGTTAGAACTTGATCTGCAGAGCTAAACAGTGATGATTCTTTTCATCAAGTTAAAAGAAAAACACACTTGATTGGATCACAAAGCTTCTGTTTTCTTTTGTCCCTCAGAAAACAGTAAGAGATAAAGAATACAAAGGTTTTCAAATAAAACTGGAGCGTTTGGAGAAGCTTTGCAGAGCTCTTCAGACAGAGAGGAACGAGCTGAACGAGAAGGTGGAAGTCCTTAAGGAACAGGTTTCCCTCCGGGAGGCAGACATGGATCTAGCCGTGCAGGTGCTGCAGTCCTGCACGCTCGATTCCCACAAGGAGCTGGGAACTCCCACTGACATGGAACCAGGGATCCAACCTGATGTTGACCCACGCGTAGCAAATAGCTCTGAAAAGACTGTCTCAACAAGTCCTGTTCCTGGCACTGAATCTGTTGACTAAAGTGAAGTGTAAACACTGTATTGAGAGATATATTTTGTGTATAACTTTCTCTGTTGGTGGTAACTATTGGTTTTGTGGTGAAAATTTTCTTACTTTTTCTACCATATCTGTATTTTCTTAGAACTACTGGACTTATGTGGTACAGGAAGCTGCCTAGCAGCTTTAAATAGCTTAAACTATAAATTTTTCACAACTGTGTTGCACATCTGCCTCATTTTTTAAAAGAAAATATTTTTCCATAAAAGGATGCACGTGTTTTCTCCCCACCACACAATCACCGTCATTGAAGACTGTCAGATGCGACATTGTTTCAGGGGATGACAGTGGCAGCGTGTCACGCTCTTGGTTTGAAGAACAGTATTTTGTTTCTGTTTATGGAGTTGCCGCTCAGTATACTGATATGACTGCCCATTTCTTCAGTGAGTTGATTTACATTGGGATGTCTCATGGCCAGTAAAAACTTCAGTTTTCTCCCCTAGTATATTTTCATCTATATCAATGAAAAAGTATGGGTCCAGAATATAGTACAAGTTCTGTTAGGGGATTCAATGTACTTTGACGTGGAAAAAAAAACAGGTTGGAAACACATGGATTTGTAGCTGGTGATACAGGGTGGGCAACTTCTTGCGGATTTCTCAGGGTTGTGTTGTAAAGGTTGGCTTGGACTATTTGCCCTGCCTATGAACAAATTACATACAGATGTGTGAGGAAGTGCTGAGCAGTGCTACGTAGGGGAACTCCGCAGTTGTGCATCCGGTTGGGCAGATGTTGGTCACATTCTTCCCTCTTGGCTCCAGCGTGTCCATAACCTGGTTGATTTGGGCTAGAGGGATCTTTGGCCTATGCGCTTCTCGCTGTCTTACCTGAAGCTGTGGAAAATGAATGTTTGCTGCCTGATTTAGGGAAAGAGAAGAACCTTTGGCGTACAGGCTTCTCTAACTGCCCTGTATGCCGTGTATTTCACATCAGCTGAGTATTCCGGTTATAACCGAACATGTAGACTCGTATATTTTTCCCAAAGTATAATGTGAAGCTTCTTGCATGCTCAACCTTGAAGCTGTAGCAGTTGGCAGGTGCCTTGCCAGTTACCTGGTAGAGATGGTACTTCATCCACTCTGCTCAACGTGGTCCTTTGGTAGCGCTTAAGCCACGTAGTCTTTCCATGCCAAACTTGATACCCGCATTTTGAGTTATCTTCCAAGAGAAACCAGGACCAACAATTGCTTTTTTTTTTTTTTTTTTTTTTTTTTTTTTTAGCACACATGCAGTTGCTGTCTAGTTTTGATCGCTGTCGTTTTAAGAAGTATGAAAACGTGTAGCCTTTTCTGGTACTTAATGTTCTTTGCACTTACTTGGGAGATTTCCGAGTCGAGCACATCTCTTAATGAGCTTCCCACCCTTGTTGCCCTTGACAGTTCAGTGGCTAAATTTACTTGAATGTTCAGGCTGCACTGAGCTCCTGATCCTTTTTCTGTTGTAATGTACATTGAAATAATGTGGCTGTCTCTTAAAGAGAATAAGGTCCTGTGGGGCCTAGAAAGGGGATGTTGGCTCGACCTGCTGAAGGGAACATGCAGACCCTTCGGAGCTGGGGGAGTGAAGGGGCAGATTCCCGGCTTTCTCACGGCCTGGTGCAGTGTCTGTGCTCGTGGTCCAAGCACGATGCAGGGTTGGAAAGAAGGGAGCAGGGAGCAGTCAGCCGAGTTGGGCTTGGAGCTTTGATACGTTAATCACATTAACCGTATGGCATGTGTATTGGAAAGAAGTCTTTCAGTCTTGCTCTCCAAATGACTTGCTTTGTAGAATCAAACTGTTTAAAAATGGTTACTGCAAAAGCTGGTTTTCAGTAACACTAAGCATGAAAAAATTTTCCTGAGGGAAAGTGTAAAACTTTGTATATGATGCATTGTACCCTTGGCAAGGTAGGACATGCAGTTTTCTATTTTTACAATTTATTATTTGAACATGTGTATCTTTAACAATTCTTTCTATCGTGCTTGTTCTATATGGAAGTATGGACCCTGCTGCAAGAATATTTTAAAGGGCTTTTAGAGATTTGTGACATGTATAGAACAGCAATACAATATATTTGTTACTGACTTGATTTGTAAGCAAAGCGAATGCCCCAAGTAAGAGGCTTTTAAAATGGGGATATGTTCTCTCTCCTACCTGTGACATTATCCACATCATATCAACTTTCCATCTGGCCAAGGTGAGCTCTACTTTGCTTCCTGAAACCAGTTGATACTACTTTGTGATTTGCTTGAAGAGTGCTGCTTAAATTAAAAATAAGAAAATACAAATTTTAAAAGGGAAAATTCAGCGCTCAAACTGATCTGCCATACAGCAGGCTATTGCACTGCCAGTCTGCAGCCAAATTGGCTCCAGTGGGTTTTTAGATAAACTTGTATTAATGCCTTTCTTCCACTACCATGAACTCTTTAACTGGGGCTGTAACTTTACAGAGCCTGAAATGAGGGTGTCTTGATGGCCAGAACTCGGGGGCCTGACTGAGGGTTTCACCATGATTAAGCTGCAAAACTAAATCCTACGTGATGCAAGTCCCAAGTCTGTGTGCGTGTACACAAGTGAGTTAGGGCTGTGTCTCTGATGTGTTGTCCTTCCTCTCATTACACTTACACCTGGTTACGTTACAGTTCAATTCTCAGGTGTTGCAGAAAATCTACCTCTTTGGACTGTAGATGGAAATAACTGTGAAAAAAGTGTTGCAGAAATCTAGTTTGTGCTAAACACACTGCTTTATTTTTACAACCCATGTCTGCTTTCATGAGAGAAAAAAAAAAGATAAATGAACAGGCAGTCTTTGTTTTGCTTTTCAAAAACATTTTGTAGAGATTTTTCACTAATGTGAATCTGAAATTTTATCTACTCAATTCTGTATAGATTAAGTAAATAAGTATGCTTAATATATTGGACTCTGGGTTTTTCTTTAACATCTTATTCGTGCCCGACTCTGACTGTATTTGTTTAAGAATTCAAGAATACAAATTAAAACAGGTGAAATTGGGGGCAAAGTGTGTTGTTCAAAGCGGGGCTGCGCAGGGTCAGCGGTGCCCAGCGCCCCTGGCACCGGGCGTTGCTGCCGCTGCCCCTCGTGAGGCCCTGTGGTGCTGCCCTCCCTCAGCGTTGCTGCTCCCTTCCCGGGCACTGCAGTTGGAGAGCACTCTTCCCTTGTGTAGGTGTTTTCCTAGGTAGGATGTCATTGTGTTTTATCACAGCACACTGTTACCGTGTCCTCTGGGACACTGTGAAGATGGCATTTTGAGCAAAAACGTAGGTCACCCAATTCATCTTGGAAGAGATGAATCATATGGGTCTTTGCCCCAAGCTTTTCCTAAGTATTCAGGAATCCAGGTGTAGTGCATTGACTGTCCATGTTCTAGGTGTTCGTTCCTTCAGAGCATTCCCTGAGATCTGAGGCCTCTTTTTTTTCTTTTTTCTCCCCTCAAAAAGGTGCTTCCTCAAAAGGTGCTTTCCTCAAAAGGATGCTGCCCCTATATAAACCTCTCTTCTTTTGCTACGCTTACCTATACAGCATTCACCTTTACTGGTGGTTCCTCAATCCTCACAAAACTTGCTATATTCATTCTCTAGCAAAATCTCATCCATTTGGCTATATGTCACACTCAGAGACCTAATCACTATCTGCTGCTACCTGAAAGGAGGTTGTAGTGAGGTGGGGGTCGATCTCCACAGTAACTACTGCAAGAGACTTGGATGTGGAAGAATGTCAAGGATATTGGTGAAGAGGACTGCCCACGCTGTTGTGTGGTGCGCTCAGCTTACAGCCATGTCCCATACACCACACGCACAGACTCCACTCGTTTTTGTTCATTGTGCCTCCTGATGCTTGCGTGCTGTCTACCTGGTATTAGCACCAATCAAGTTGTAGCATGGAACAATTATGTGCTCGTAGTAGTTGTGTAAGAACATAGATTGCCTTTTCCCCCACCTGTTCCTCACGATGGACCAGTGCTCAGCGATGCCTGGAATCTTCCTATGGTGCTCTTCCTCCTGCTGGGAAACTGGGGAGCCCCCATGCAGAAGTGGAGGTAGGTAATGTAAGCCTTAGCCCTGTGTGCCTGGTCCTGCTGGATGCCCAGGAGACTGCATCATTATCCGGTCCTTATAGCTCAGACAAGAGGACATGGCCTCAAGCTGTGCCATTTAGGTTAGGCATTAGGAAAAATTCCTACACAGGAGGAGTGCTGAAGCATCGGAACAGGCTGCCCAGGGAAGTGGTGGACTCACTGTTCCTGGCAGTGTTCAAGAAATGTGTAGATGAGGCACTTAGGGACATAGCTTAGCAGCTAAGGGGGTGAAGGGTTTACAGTTGGACCCAATGATCTTGAAAGTCTTTTCCAAGCATAATGATTTTATGAAAATACATTTTTCAAAATTACTGTCTCCCCTCTGGTGCATGTGTGTTGCCCTTAACTCTTCCATCTTGTGAAGAGTAGCTCTGAGAACTTTTTTCACTGGGCTACATACTGGGCATTTTGTTCTGTTCTTAGCAAACAGCAAGCCTTGCACCTAGCCCAAGACTTGGCCAAGACCCTTGTTCTTAACTGCTTCAAGAAAGCAAGCACTTCAGCCATCTAAGAACTTCCATATCTCTCTTGGGGTATTTACTCAAGCCAAAGGAGGTTAATGGAAGCCTCTCACTTCTTTAACCTTCCTTGTTTCTCTCCTGTCATGCCAGGTGCACTGTGGTCATGACAGTAACTCTGTAATAAAGGCCTAAAGTGATTAAACCTTCATATAATAAATGGTACTCAAGACCAAACTCTTACTTTTTTAGGGTCTTTGCATGCAGCAGTAAAAGCGGCACCACTAAAACAAATGCAGTTCTCCATCTACAGGAAAAAAATAAACTCCCCAAATTCTTTTAGTCTCAGGGAAGCCAAAATGAAGGAAAAGGCTGTGCTGTCTCAGTTTGGCCATGGACTGGGTATCAATCTTCTAAACTACTTCAATATCCATTAGCCTTGGCCATTTTCAACTATTTATGCAAAAACTTTTGTTTTTCAAGATCAAGTTTGAATCAGTTGGTGATACAAACCTTCAGCTCCTTAAGGGAAAGAAAGAAAAAAACCCACACCCAGTAGAAAAATATTGTGATGTGGACCAGTAAGATTGGCTTTTAAAGCAGCAACTGCGTTGCAGCTCTGTAATAGAAGCCAATGTGGTTGCTCCACTGCACTTACTGAGCTGAAGCATTCAGTGGATGGCACTAGACAGTGCGGCTGAACCTTACAAACCCTAGCAAAATAGTTTGTAACTAACTGCAGTTTCAGGAAGCTGCATATCTTTTGTTATTTTTTTTTCAGTCAAAAGATGAATGAAACAATTCAGATTTAACTCTTCTGCTGAAAAAACTGCATAGAACATATACAGAGGTGAGGGCAAGTGCAGAAGCCACTGTAAGCTGGCAACACTTCACTTCCAATTTCCCTTCGTAGCTTTTGCTGTGGTCTCTGCTTGCACTTCTGCGAAGAGCTAGGGCAAAGCTGGTTGGCTGACTGGTATTTCTGAAAGCTCAATACATTATTTGCTTGAAACTAAGGGATAGTAAAAAGCAACCTTGCTGTCTTCACCTCTTTCCACTGCGTATCAACCTGCAGGAATAGCAATTTGGTGAATTAAGTACACTTAATAAGCACAAAATTAATACACCTAAAGCAGCTACTGTTTAATAAATTAAAAAAAAAAACAAAAAAAAGGCCATCCATTGTTCAGGTTTGTCATTTTATTTTTTTTAAATACTTCAAATCCCATTATTCTCATTACTAAGTGCCATTCCTAAGCACTCTTATGACAGCAATCACCAACTTTTAAAAGCAAATTATGAAGGCATTCAGGTATGTATATATGTATACATTTTAAAAATTATGCCCTTTTTAATGTTCCTGTAAATCAACTTGATGTTGACAACCAAATGTCGTGGCAGCACGTTCTCAGTAATGAAAAAATTTAAGGTAACAAGATGTAGTAACTTACATACTGGCTGCGTGAACAGGCTGTGGGGCCAAGCTCTCCTATGTCTAGCTTTATAAAGCTTGCAAAATTTTGCTACATGTTTAAGGAAAATCTGTTTTCAACTTGGACTTCGGGAAAATCAAATTAGAGGCTGCATTTTCTGCAACAGTTGTAACAAGGAAGAATTAAGCATGCTTCATGAAGAATTGAGCATTATACTTTGTTAGCATGTGCAGTATTAGACTTTGAACTATATGAATGCTGGTATGTTTGAATTTACACTCTCATTTTCTACTAAAAATGACTTTATGGGTCCTGCTGCCACTCTTGACCCTCACCTTTGAGGTGCAGGAGAGCAGGCAGTCCATGGGGAGGTGGCTCTGGTAAGGAAATACCACGTGCACCATTGCCTTCCGCTCACAGACAGCCACTGCCTCTGTGTCCTCACATCCCTGAGGATGCAACCAGGGCACCAGGTGCGACCCAGGCTGAGGGGACAGGCCCCTTCCTGGCACCCAGCCCCTGCCTGCCCATTCACCCAACCTGGGTCTAGAAGGAGGCAGGAGGAGCTTGTGGGAAACAGAAGTGAGCAGCTCAGAGCACCCACTAGGCCTCTTGGGATTTTCAGTATCCCGCATGAGGAACCTGACCAGCCACCTTCAAAACAGCCACCCACCCTCCCTTGCCTCTAGGCTTTTAGAAATGACCCAACCACCTTGCCCTGCCTTGCCAAGCATCTTGGTGCTACAAGAGGCACGCTGCCCTCTCGCTCCACCAGGAACAGAGTCAGAAAGCTTAAGTTAGAGGTCCTAGTGGAAGTCTCTAAAACTCCCTATCTCTTCATTGGAGGTCAGGGCACAAGGGAAGACGAGGACCCATGGACAGACACTGCTCACTCTGCGCCGAAGATAGCACCCATCCTTAGCAGCAGGTACTGCCCCCCACACTAGGGGCTGGCAGTCAAATCCACCTCCAAATAAATCCTCCTCCCCGGCCTGTACATGATACTGATGCCTTTTTAACACATGACCATTAGCAATTAGAAAGGAACATTGGTTAAATGGATAGTGCTGAGGGGCCTTCAGCAGCTCTGACCTTTCACTGTGTTGCTTGGGAGCAACCCAAGCTGTGTTGCTTGGGAGCATACCCTCCCAAGCTGCCTTTTATTTATAGTAAGATATAAGCTCCAAATTAAATAGCTTTAGTATCTGCAGAAATTAAGACTCCTTTCTCTTGTGAGAGCTATATTCAAGCAAAAACACACTCACCTTGTAACAAGAGACAACAGTTAAACATATATTTTACATAATAAATTTTATTTATGTAAAGCCAATCAGAAAGTGCTGTGTAAAAGTGAAAAACTTTTTACATAGTGATAAAAACTTTTATTTGAATATTCATTGCAAGAAGAGTGAGGATTTAACTGTCTTATTTACAGGGTGCTACTAAGCTAAGTTGGTTTAAAAATATAGACATAAGTATTCAGCACTTCTCCTCTTCCCCAGAAGCTAAATGCTGTACAGTACACAACAGCCCAGAGTGCCCAGAACCCAGCACCTCTCATTGCATCTTGGCTATACAAGCCTTTTGTGCCTGACAAAAATCAAGCATTGGGAAAAAGCATTACATCCAAACAGGAATATTCTTAATGTATATAGCACTCACATTATATTCCTATGCCACACCCAGTACTTCCTTAAGGAAGAAAATTTATGTTGCTTGACCTTCCAGTTCTGCTGCGGCTATATCCGGTTCTTCATCATTGTAAATGTTTTCTGCCTAAAGACACAAATTACTTCATTTCAGAGACATATCTGTTTTTTAAATAACATTTTACACTTACTGCAGTAAAATCATGACAATCCCAGGAAGGTACAGAGATCACCAACATCTTAAGGATGCCCTTTCCCTGCCTTTCCTTGAAAGGCAGCCACTTTTAGGAATGTACATACAGTAGGTCTGCAGCAACAGCTGCGCTCCTGCATTATCATATTTCAGGAGAATGAACTTTATGCTTTCACTTCTTTACCACGGACGCTTGGTTCTGTGATTTATTTCAACTGCAGCCTGAATACACATGACAAGTTGAAGAACAGTTATTTTAAAAGTGGAAAGATCAACTTGTGGCACACATTTAAGTCTGCTATAATTTCACCTAAAGATGAGGCTTGAATTACTTATAAGGGATTTTATTCTGTCTTTACAGGGATTTGATCAATCATGTTACAGGGTAAAGTAATATGAACTATATGCAGAGCTAGAAGGCATCTGGGCTGGCATCTTTGTTCTTATTAACTAGTAACTAAGACTTTGAGGGAAAAAAAGAATAATTACCAGTAAATATCAGATGCATTTAATGGCATTGTTTTAGCCTTTATTTTCTTTTGAAAGCTCTACTCTCCTTTCAAATAGTACAAAAAATATAGAGACTCTTTTCAGTCAGTGAAGACACAAGCTGTCCTGAAGACAAGCCATCCTGATTTAATTTAATGTAATCAGCTTCAGAGCAACTCAAGAGCTGTTTTGACACTCACCATTTGCCATATTTGCATTATGTTGTCCTCTGACACAGAACAGATTACCCAAGGCTCATTAGGATTCCAACTGAAGTCAGAAATTTTGGCAGTGTGTCCTCCATGAATAAACTGTTAAAGCAAACAAATGAAAAGCAACGTCAGGGAGCTATTTCATCTCTAGAGAAAGTCTGCCTAAAAAAGATTCAGAAGTTAAACTCCTTCTACTAATGACTTCATAAAGAGGAAAAACTTGCTATTACACATTCATGATAAGGTGCAAAGATGGGTATGAAATAATTCATTCGCTACTTACAGGCACAAATGAAACTAATGAGACAGTATTAAAAGACAGCTTATTATTACAGCAACAGCTGATGGCCATCCTTGAAATGCAGCCACTTCACAAGGTTGTAGCACCATGAAAACCCATTTTCTCACTTAATTATGTAACTACTGATACAGTTAAACAGCAAACGGGAAAGTTAAAGTCAAGCATTTCTAACCTTTTCCCTAAGGAAACAAAACTAAGCCTTTGACTTTCTACAGCAGTAAGATCAGCCATATACGACCTCACCAATCTAACAGAAGATAAACAAGTGGAGGCCTTGGCTTTACCTGCTTTCAATATAAAGGTGTGCTGATGTGGTCAGAGTCTGCATATAGCCAACACCGAGGAAGTTTTACACATCCTCACACCTGGCCAAAAGAGCTTTGACCACTACTGCCTTCTGCATCAAAGGCAGGTACCTAGCTGCTGCTAGGTACAACAACAACCAGTAGTTGAGGGGGCTAAAAGACTTCGGAGATGCCTGCAGCAACGGGCTAATGGGTAGAGATAAACAAGAGCATACCAGGAGTTCAGGAGGTCCATCCTCTGCATCCTCTGCAGACTGCTCTTCTCCAATTTTGCTGCAAGAAAGTAAGCTGTATCTTTTAATAAAAAGCACTGCATCCCATCTCAACATAACTTACTAGTCCTTAGCAGTGGCTGGCTGTATTTGCTTTTCTATCTCTCACTGTCAAAGAATTTTAAATCTCAGGTACAGAGTATCAACTGCTGGGTGTTATTTCTACTGAAAGAGCAACTTTCCTGTGAAGCACCTTGAGGCAGGAATCACTTATTACTAAAGATAACAAAAAAGAGGTTCAACAGAAAAAAATGAAAGTGGTTCAATAAGGACAAGTGCAGGGTCCTGCACCTGGGGAGGAATAACCCCCAGGCACCAGGATAGATTAGAGGTTGACGTGCTGGAAAGCAGCTCCACGGAGAGGGACCTGGGAGTCCTGGTTGACACCAAGTTA
>JAVCKT010035479.1:0-17323 GCA_032273925.1 Rhynchotus rufescens | reverse complement strand
GCTCTTTGAGCAACCTCTTTAGAGGGAATATGACTACTTCCTTTCATGCAACAGGCCCTTGGCTCCATGCTAATGGGTGAATACGCAAGCTCACTGGTGGCTCTGGTACTGCTCGGTGCCTGGAGGCTCTCAGGCTGCCAGTACCTTCTTACTGTGCTCTTATTCATACTTGGAATAACAGCTCTGGCTGAAAAGATCATGTGTAGTTGGCTGAGCAAGGTGAGGGTTCACCTGATCTCTGAACACCACCCAGTCCTTTGCTTTTTACACTAGCTTTAGACAGAACAGCACGGAACAAGAGACTTCTACGAATGGAAATCTGATTGCCTGGAATGACTTAATCTAATAGATGCAAAAACTCCATATCACTCTGTTTATATCGATTACAAACTTGAGTGCTACATGCACCAAGGATCTATTGCCACTCTTGCAGAATGAAATCCCTGAAGCTCTTAACTTCTCCGCTGTAAAATACTTATTATATATCTTACCTTCTCCATCTCTACCAGTGCTGATATAGACTTTTTACATTCATACATGGATATTACTATGCAATAACCCCTGTATTCTAGTAAATCAATGTTGTCCCATTTCCTAAGCAAAGAGAATATAAATCATGCACGTTTTAATAACAGCAAGAGAGATAAATGAAGTAAAAATTGCAGGCCAGCACAAGAAAAACCTTTTGTCAGCCTAAAGGCATGCAATTAGAAAACAGATAAATTGTTTTACGATGTTTTTAACTTCAGCACCTAAGGGACAAGTAGTATGATGGTTCCGGGAAAAGTCCAAATTTTTTTTTTCTTTAATCTCTTCAGTCTTTCTTGCTCCAAAAACTGGTGCAAGCAGTACATATCTAGAGCCTCCTGATGCAAACACAGTATACTCTTAGAGAAACTATAGGCATTATACAGACCATAAGACCACAAGTGCACACCTTAAAATCCCATCTTTCTACAGACTAGTGTCTCATTTAGAACTTCATATTCACACCATTAGATTTTATGGCATATAGCAGAAAAGGCTAGGACAAATACCCTGACCTACAAAATGTGTCATTTACTTTTTTTCTTGGTCCACATCTTCTATAAAAAGAGCCACTTTTGCCTCAGTTTATACTGCAGTTACGTGGACAATGAGGTCAGAAAGATGCCTGCTAAGATAGCCTGGCACATCCTGTCATATTGCACTCAGGCAAAGATCTTGCTGATTTACTGCACTGTAAATTATGCACTCCTCTTACTGCTATGTCCCCTAATCTCTCCAGTACCATCCATTAGAAAGTCACTACTTTATAGAGAAGGTTTTTAGTGCTTTCTCTCGCTCTTATGTTGTTATGCATCTGTTGGTCAGCTCTATAAGGTAATTAAGGAAAATTAGCATGGAAAGAAAAGCAGAGCCATCTCTTAGGAACATGTGTGTCAATATGAAATAATCACTACTGAAAAAGTAGTTACCTTGAAAAAAAATATATTCTTGCTAACACATTCTCTAGTTAATTGCAAATGCATCTTTTAAAAGAGATACTACACAGGTGCAAAGCACACCTGGCTACACAGGAGAAATACTAGGCCCTAGTCGTGAGAATTTAATGGCAATTTTAATTTTACAATAAATTTTTTGTCTCTCAAAGTTGTTGCTTTCATAATTTTCCACTCAACCATATAACAAAAGCCCTCTTCATCTGAAAAGTTTGGTGATGCGGTCCAGGGCGGACTTTCAATAACTAATTATGAATAAATACAAAATTGTTGTGTGAAGTATTTTTTTAAACCAGGCATGCCTACTAGATAAGCGCACACAGAAACATCACTGGTATATGAACGTGTATGTAGGTTGTGTGTGACTCAGACTCTCCTCAAGTACCAAAATCTTCATTTTAAAACTATACATTTTAAAACTTCATTTTAAAACATTTTTAAACGTTTGGCCACCTGCAGAAGGAGTAACTAAATTTCTGTTTAGCCTCTTCTTCTCTTATGTTTCACCTCACATCTATTAAAAGACCCTTTGAAGCAAGGACTTGCTTCCCAGTGAGTGCCACTAAAAAAGCTAAAATTACTGCTTTCTTTGTGCCACTTAGTTGGGATGTTGCAAGTGGGGACCAATTAGAGCTGTGCCGCTGGCCTGGCTGCTAAAGCCACGTTCTGCCATATGGAAGGTGCAGCCCTGGAAGCAGCACTGGGGTGAAAGCTGTCTGCACATGAAGCCTAAAACAGAAATAGCGATGAAGGTAAAACCAGCTCTAGGGGCTGGAAAGCCAAGGTTGAATCTTCGATGTCCCCTAGTGGCTGATAACATGCATGGGATTAAAAAAATAATAATAAAATAGTGCTACTCCTTTTAGGCACAGATTTAATTACATAATCAGTAGACATCTCCTATTAATTAATATAACCTTTTCCTAGACTAGCTTAGATTATTATTGTATGAGGCCCAGAAACCTTTCAGAAACAGCAAGAGACAGGTAAACTGGGAGAGGATTGGAAAAGTGAATGAAATAGTGTCATGTAAAGGAAGATCTAAATAGAAGTTATAACTGCATAATGCAGTTATAAGAAGAATACGTATCTTCGATGTATGTTTGTATGATTACTGCTACTAAAAAAAAAAAAAAAGAAAATTGGTATCACACTGGTACAGTTCTGAAAACAATTGGTAGAATCCTTGTTTTGTGAAGATAGTCCTACATACGCTTTGCTTTGACACAGGAAAATTTATATACTGCTTGCCAGTAATCAAAATATGTTTCCAAACAACATACCAAGGTATAAAGATCATGGACTGGAACCTCATTCTATCTTTCAAGTTAAATATGATCATATTACTGTAATTACCAGAGCATTGTCTTTCCTTAATTGGAAATAATTTGAGGATTCCTAACTTGCTTATGTTGCTACTTTAATTTCCTCTGGAAACTGTCAATTTTCTCCCTAAAGTTACTTCCGATTTCATTAATCATCTGTTTCAGAAAGAAACAGGTTTTTCAACAGTGCAACAGTCTGAACACTAGTATGGGATTATCTGTCTCTTTCAGAGTAACAATAACAGGTAGGATTGCATTTTTTAGTTATATCTCTACAATGCTTAGTTTATATCTCTAGAATAAGTTCCTCCAACTCTAATTCCAACAACAGATTTTTTTTAAATTGAAATGAAATTTCATTCATGGTACATTATAGTAGCCTTACAGTTGCTGTTTTTTTGGAAAGAGCTTTCTAGAACTCTTAGTAGAGCATCTAGTAATAATTTTACCCTAATATTTTAATGTTGTTACATTATGTATATTCCCCTCCTGCAATAAAGAACAATATGAAGCAGAAAGACTTTTTTCTGTCCTTTTTGATTCAGATGGATATAATGAGGTGCAGAACTTCGTTGTAAAGTACCCATCCAGTCTTACTAAGGCGGATCATGAAACACGCAGTTTGGGGCTGCATATAAGTGCTCCACTCTGCCAAAATCTGTACAGCAAGATATTTTCTAAATTAAAAACTATTTCAGAAACTATTCTGCAATGTATTCATACTCATGTAGAATGGCTGGAATACTAGCCCTGGCAAATACTAGCCCTGCTCAAGAGAGCTTTGGGGCTTTCTGCTTTTGATAAGCACCAGTTCTTGGCATATTCACAGTACTATAGATCTGTAGACAAATAATAAGCAATTCTGGCAGAACAGCTGTATAAAGAACAAAAATGTTGTCTCTTCAAAGCCCTTGCAAAATAGAGATCTGCATGTTATAAGGTCCTGCACTGCAATGGAGAAAGACAAAACAGTTTTCTTTTCTGAACCAGCTTTATATTTTTAATCTAAACTCTGAAACAGAACAGTTTTGATTGAGTATTTTTTTAATTGGCAATTTTGTAAAAAACCCACGCAGCAAAAAACAGACATCACTGTTCAGTCTCCGAAGCTTTTCAGCCTCCATTTTGATGTACAAGTCATCAAACGCCCAACAGGAAAAACACGGACAAAGTTGAGAGACATTCAAAGAGTCAAAACCCAGAACTGCCTAAGGCGTTAGCCACGAGCACCAATAAATACAGGGAAAACACAACAAAAGAGCAGCAGTATTTCTGCAGAGGAGATACTGTCCTACATGGAGCAGCTTTGCTAGGGGCATCTTGGAAAAACTCAAGTCAAAGCTTTCCTCTTCTGGATTTAGAAAGAAAGAATTTACTGCAGGCTCATTTTGACTACATGAAACCAAAAGCAGGGAGGGCAAGCAAAAAAGACAGAATTAATCAGGGTATTTATTTATTTATTTACTGGATAAGCCTTTGCAGGAATTAGGGTTTCTTTAGTTCTCGAGTGGGATATGCTCTGGAAGCTCCCTGACACCATTAGCTCCTCCAGTGTGGGGAAGTAGGAAGTATATTTGTGCAGATGAAATGCCAGCCTCCTAGGTGAGATAACAACTGGAAACAACTCTTTATTCTTTCCTTGAGGAGCCATAAAGCTACTGCCATTTCTTTTAATTGATTTGCCCTTTCAGCCTTGTTCTTGTAGCCAGCAGCTCAAAAAGCAAGTATGAAAGGAGAGAGAAAAAAAAAAAAAAAGCTGATTAAATAACAGAGAGAAAGAATGGAAGAATAAAAGCAAAGGTAAGAAAGAAGAAAAGGCAAAGAAAGATGGGAGACTAGACTGCTAGTAATAAAAGCAGTATCAGAGATATAGGAAACAAATGTCACAGGAGACTTAAAATAAGCTTTTGGATAAAACAGAAGTAAAAAGGCAAGTAAAAGGAGAAGGGTGATGCTTTACTCTCAGCATAACACATTGCTCGCTAATATATCGTGTGTGTGTGTGTGTGTGTGTGTGTGTGTGTGTGTGTGTGTATGTGTATGTGTATATATACACACATACAGTGAAGAACAGCAGCTTCAGTCATTTGCAATTCAAACTCCACCAACTTCCTAAGAGAAGCGCATCCCGGCTCTCCAGGAAACCTGCACAGTCCCCAAGGAATGCATCCCACTGATCTAGGTTCACAAAGCAATCATTCAGCACTCTCTGCTCTTTAACGCTCCCTGAGCATTATCTTGTCCATTCGCTATTAGATCCTGTCTTTCCACATCCAGAGGATTTTTTTTTTTCTTTTTTCTTTTTTTAATCAGTTTTTAATCTCATCTTCCAGATGCATTTAATTCTGCAGAAATGCTGCTTGCTAATAACAACTGAGTCCTGATCAAACCATCCCCAGAATCATTTCTAAAGTTACATGCTGCATAAGTAGATAGAAGCAAAGGTAGATGGGGTTCATGAAAAGTCAGTAGCAGCATGTTGTAAAATAAGCAAATGGCCTTGAAGGGTTTGGAAGATACATTTTCATCAATTTCTACTTTAGGAAAAAAAAATCACAAGCTCTTGCTTTACAAGAATAAGAGTGGCAGGAGGGCAACACTCACAACTACTATGTTCATCTGCTCCAGTGACCCCAACATCAATTCATTTAGTTAATTAGTTTTTAAAGACCATTCAAGCTGCATTTTGTTAAGGAAACAAAGTTTCCTCTCCATTTGACTCTATTCACATCAACTCCAGGGTTTTCTAAGAACTTGCTGAGCTACTAAAACTATTCAGAACATTTAGCTTTCCGTAGTGAACATCCTATTTAATTACACAATCAAGAAAAATATATCCCTTTGATTCTGTGGGCTTCAGAAAGTGAAAACTGGCAGTATCTGCTTTTCTTTCGCTGTAATGTTAAACATACAAGAGAATCAACACAAACACTTGCTATGATTATATATTTGAACTAGGCATTTGAATAGAAGCTGTACTAAGAACCATTTTGGCCTCAAAATGTTCATTGAGAGGTTAAACGAGAGGCTTCAGCACTTTCTCGAGCACACAAATGAATTATCCATGAGATAATATGGGAGTAACAAAATATGAGAAGCTCAACAGTTGGATTAGCTCTTAACCACAGAACGTAATGATCTGTATAGATTTCTGTTCACTCCTTTTTCATACTTACATGGACAGTGGTTTGGATACAGAAGTGAAAACTGTCCAAAGGCAACATTCTGCCCTGTTCAATTCCCTAAAAATGGAACAAACTGCAACACAGTAAAAATACAGGAATACTAAAAAGCAGAGGATAAAGTTACATACTTTGTGGTTTCAGACTCTGCATATATTTCTGGGGCTAGAAAAATGCAAAGCTCAGAAATCTCAGAAAAAAATGTATTAATACTTCCCTTCACACACACACATATATATATATTTATATATATAGGTATGCAAGTCACGTGCTAAAGTTAGAGATAGTGGCTCTGGGTTCGTCACTTTGTGTGTTATTCTGTACAGTGCTCTCTGGATGGTTTTCTGGGTGGAAAAACGTGGATTCACCAATGAGCAGGTTACAGAGCTTAGAGTTGAAAGCCTTCTCGGCATCTGTTTGCACGGCAAGCAGTACACACAAATTCAGTAGCTCTAAATGTGACATTTCCAAAACAGAAAAGGATTTAACTGAATTAGCACAGTCCTCTGATCAGCCTCCTATGCCCTGCTGTTTGGCAAAGCTACTTAACCCAGACAGAGAGTTGTACTAACACAGTGGTATCCATCCTGGTTTCTGTGCTAGCCCAGCAGGACTCTCCACTGAACTGAACTGCAAAGAGATTTACATGAGACTTTCAAGAAACCAAAAGCCTAAACCTCCCAACACCACCTAATTTCAACTTACACAAGGCCTTTATCAACAAAACTGCAAAATATAAATACCTTTCAAGGGGCACTGAGAAAGAGTTGGATCCACTAAACCTTTCACATCCTCAGAAGGGGCAAAACACAAAACACAGAGCAGTAGCACATGCTAGATATACCTGGGCTCCCAGGTACCAGAGACACACAAGTTAGCGGAACCTATGAAGACAGGTGCTCAATGGAAAGGCCATGGGCTGGCTAGAGATAGAAAATTCTCTTAAAAAAAAAAAAGGGAATAAAAAGCAAAAGGTAAAAAGGAGCATTCATTTAGGACTAAGTACCATCTTAAGAAGAGAATATTAAAAATTTTGTAGAGTATGGAAAGACATTTCTTTCTATTTTCATACTTCTGCTGTGTGCATGAGAAATAAAGGGGAACTATTGCTCCTTAACGAATGCAAAAGTAACCTGGCTGACACCTTTGAAACTTTGAGGGAAGAATAATGTTGGAAAGAATGTTAAAAATTCCCTTTATAGAGATCTGAGTGGTGAGGGGGAGGGAGAATAATATATGTCAACAATAATTTTGTGAGCATAACTAAGGAAGCCTGGTCTCGTGCAGATCTGTCCAATACAGTGCTGTAAAAGCTCTCTGCCATGAGAAGTTTTGTCATCTAGTAAGTCGTTCCATAGGCTACGCACTTGTAAGTCACCTTCTATCTGGAAAACTACTTCCATAGCTTGCAAGAGGCCAATCTGCAGGAAACCAGTTGTCCGAGGTGGCCGTTTATATGCCAAATTCGGCTGAAATTAGGCAAAAGGTCTTAGAAGGTATCCAGAGGGGCAGGAGACAGCCAGAAGCACACACAACCTGCGATCACTCACATCTTTTACCATGGGAGAGTTCATTAAAAGCTAGATCTCTGAGTAATGAACACTAAGTAATGGAAAAAGAAGATCCAGGGGGCTTATGGATACACACTGTAGTGGAACAGAAGATGTGATTCCCTGCTGGTATCTGCTACACGGCATCAAACACCCTTGGGACATGATGAAGGGATACGTTAACACATAACAGTGCTGTGCACAGGAACAGTGGCATCATCATGGGAGAGTGAAGCCTAAGGTCAAATCCTGAAACCTTCCTTCTGTAGGGAATAAAATAGAAGCTTGGAAATTATAGGAGAAAAGCTACCTCAGAAATGCGTATCAAACATGCGGGAATTCTATATTAGGCTTTGGTTGTCCGTTACTATTCTGAGGAAAGCACATCTGATATAAAAGGTTACCACCTCCGTCCTGCATGTGCTTTCTCCTTCTCAGCCCGAGCTGCACTGACAACTTTGTGAAGAAGATTTACTGCTTCTGAACCAGGGCAATTCATCTGTTCCTGTAGCTAGATATCTGAACTGCATATGTGAAATGACCCAGCTTGCACAAAGAGAAAGAAATTCTTTCAAAGAAAGAATTTTTATGTCAGATCTTTTTCTACAGACACATATAACCATGGTCTCAAATGGTCTCATGGTCTTCACAAATGAAGAGAACAAAAAATTCATGGTGACTTAATTTCCAGTGATTATGACCTAATGCATTTTGTTATAAGCAAACAGAATAAAGTTCAGAGCATATTACACATTCCTACTTCTTTAAAAGGACTAATTCCGTAAAGCTGAAAATAATTATGAATCAAATCGCTTGGGAGAAACAGCTTGGAAGCTAAGCAGTCAAAAAAAATAATAATTGAGAATGGTTTAGTAGATGCTCAATTTAAATGGAAAACCATGAATTATAATTGGGAACTGCTTAAGAACATTCTCCTAACTACTCAAACTGGAAACTGATAATCAGCAAACACAACTCTCTAAAAATTGACAATGCAGCACTGCATGTTTTAAAGCAAAATGGAGTCCAGTTATTTAAACCATGTAAAAAGATATTATAGCAAATGGGGAGGGCAGGGGGGATAGGGAGTTCTCAATCATCAGTATAAACCTGTAGGTAGGAAAATGAGGAAACTAGCAATGAAAACCAAGAGTTAGAGAAAATCAAGATTTTTTGATAGATTGATTAGCTTGATCTGCTGACAGATTTGATTAGGTTAAGAAAAAATTTAGAAGTACATTAGGGATGAAAGGAATCCTAACACTGATACAATGATTTAGTACAGTTTATCATAATAGGGATGAAAATGCAGAACCACCCAACAGATATTTGGTTGTGCACTTTATAAAACCCACCAGGTGTTGTCATATCACCAGACATCAGGTGTTAGCAGGTTGACAGGCCAACAGGCAGGCTGTGCCACCAAGTCTAGCGGGGGGGGACAACATTTTCATACAGTCCTTCGTCATGAAGTAGGAGGGCTTAAAAGCTCAATCAGTTCATCAGTTTTGCTTTTGTATTTCCATACAAACGATAACACGATGACAAGACAGTAGATTATTATATATGAAACTGCTGTGCATCTTTAGTATGACTTGCTAAACAGTGGTTTGCTATATTTCAATTTAATCAATTAAAAAATCTGTGAAAAAAACAGGTCCTTTGCAAACAGAGACCAGCGCTAACTTTAACACTGTGCTGTACAGTATCATAGAGCAAGAGAGGTTACAAAGGAAGCCCAGGTACTGTAAATCAGCCTAGTTCATGGATTTGGGCAGAATATTATACCTGTTGAGTACCTCGTTTTATATTTTGTCTGTTTAGACTATGTCTATATTTATGAGGGAAAAACCTGATCAAATATTAATGCAGCGAGCAGGCTGAAGAACTTCCATTTGTTTGCTAAAATTTAATGCACACTGCAGTAAAAGAGCAAAGTCCTAGGAGGAAGCTGCAGGGCTTTCAGTAGGACAAGGAGCTGTCTTGGCAGCGCCCTGCGGCCACAACAACTCACCCCAAACCTCTGGGAGTTCTGCACCGAGGGTCATTGCCGCTGGGCCTCAGGAACCTTACCCGCTCTGGATACACTTTACTTCAAGAAAAAAAACTAAGATTTAATGTTCTTTTTGTCCTTCGGAATGGGACAGAGCTAGGGTACAGAAGGAAGCTGTCACGGCAACATTCCCAAGTAATTTATAATTTGATGAAAAGATTAATAATAGTGTTTCCTCTTAGGAGAGTGGCTTCCAGCCTATAGTGAACAGACCTAGTAATGGTTTGTGACTTTTTCTTTCTGGTTTCTTGCTGGTTTGTGAAATGAGATTTTTTTTAAGTTCTATCATATTGTCAATTCAGCCACATTGTCAACTGACTTGAATTACTTTAGCTTTAGGCCCATCATAGGAGAGTGCTTTTATGGAAAGAACAACTATATAAGAACACAGAGAGCACTGCTACATATTCCTCCACACTTATTGCATAGGTTTAGTCACTGTAAAACTTTAGAAACTGGTCAAGTGAATCTGTCCTTGAAAATAGTGTCAAATATGAAAAACAGATATTTGATAATTGAAATGCTATTAACTATTCAAAAGCTGCCAGATATTTTTTCCCAAAAGTCTTCCAGGCTGCAAACTGAGAGAAATAATCAGTTTTAAACATCACAAAGCAATGTATCCATATATGCTATTTTTGTAAATTCAATCTACTGTCTGCAAGTTATCTGGGCGGGAAGCATCTGGGAGGAACCTGTTCCTATTCAACAGGAAAAGCACATAAAAGGTTTAAGGCTATATTCTCAAATCATTTAACCAAACCAGCATTTCAAAGAGATTGCTTTGATTGGGGAGATGCTAATTTACATTGAAAGGTGCAGATACACATATAAACAATGGAAGCTTCAAGATTCATGAAGTTTAGTCAAAATAAAAATTGCTTTAAAAGAGACTGGACTGGATTTCAAAGCTTACTCTGGACACTGTGTATTAATAATCCCAAGAAGATACCTGGCACTTTTTAGGCAAATAAAATCAGGATTAACATTGCATTAATAAAAAATTAAAAAACCTGTTAGGATACTGGAAAAAATGAGGCAAATCCCGGGTTCAAAATGGGCATTATCCTTATCCAGTCCTATAATGTATAGGTAGTTCTCTCACTAGTTTAATAAAAAGGTGAGCTATTTAAAAGCAATAGCACATATGCCAGCATGGAGAAAGCAAATCTCTATCAGTGAGTATTAGAATATTAAATCACCTCATAAAGCATATTCAGAAAGAAAGCAAATCCAGCAATTAATTTCTTTAAATATGCTATTTGGCTTATCTTTCTTGAATTTTCACTTATACTTTTAAAGCACAGAAATAAGGTAATGAATGGCAGAAGCAAGTAATGAGTTTCACATAGAGGTTTCTATTAATGAACATTAATATCAAAAATAGTTCATAGCATATAAGGTAATAAAAAACAATGAAAAACTTGGGTTTTATCAAAAAATCTGATTAAAGACAAAAATTTTTACTCAGCTCAATAGGACACGCAGCAAAGAGATTTGTAACACAGAAAGATCACATTTGCTCTTTCAAATGATCATAAGTTCTACAGTTGTATTTGAGGATACAACACAACTATGGTGATTTAAACTTATTTGAAAAGGACAGTGTCCAATATCCAACAAAAACAGATGTGATTCATCATGAAGCACTGTGGATGTGAAGCACTTCTCTAGGCAATGTCCTTTACCCTTCCAAAGTCAGCTTGTTCAAACCAATTCCCTCACCTACATCTCACGTTTGGACTTTGCTAGAGCAGAGGTTGGGCTGGATGCAGAAAGGCAGCTGAGTGTCCCCACAGGTTCTGTGACAACATCAAGCCGGAAAGGGGGATGAAATAATTATAACATTAACTAAATTGAAAATTAAATGGCATGGCTCATCAAGTAGCTCTGCATTGGCTTATTGAGGGCTGGCTTAGGTGGCTTCAATTATTTGCCATTTTGACTGCAGGAACATTAAGGAACCCATTGTGTCGCACACCGTGCAGACATGCCTGTTTTAAGCAGCTAAATCTGAGAAGACAACACATAGGAAATGCTTCATAAAAAGGTTAATGGACTTAACCAAGGTTACAAGGCAAGATAACAAGGAGGGATGAGAATAAAATAAAAATCATTGGGCAAGCAAGGTCTACAACTCATACCTCCCATTCTGCTATCATGCTTGAAATACCCCTGTTGCTTAAATAAATGAGTTTAACAAGAAATTAGTTTAACAATCTTGATACGAGGCATTTCAAAGTCAGATGATGCCTTTTTACTGGTATCAGTGGAGAGAGATAGCTGTTGAAAGGCTATATTGTTGAAGGTCTAGCACAGAGGACAAGGGATGCAAGTTCATTCCTTCCATTGCCCTGGGTCTGTTAGCAATGAGAAGCTACCTAAAAACCAGGCACCAGACTCTCCTGCCTATCAGTTGATTTGTAAATTTTCATATTAATAACATGCCGGAAACAATGGCAGCAATGCATGGGCAAAACAATAAGCAAAGTGACTGCATATTCTGAGGAAGAAGTATGATTTCCTAGATAGTTCCTCAGTTCTGTTCATCACGTGGCAGAATTTAAGCCATCCTCCCCACCTTTTTATTCATTTATTTATTTATAAAAACTTTTAGCCTTCCCTGCTTTAAGTCTTAATTGTAATAGTCTAGTAGTAACTGCCACTGTACAGTACCTGTAGTAGCTGCTATATATTTCAAAGTATATTATAATTAAAAAAAGAATTGTGGAAAGCTGTAGTAAATATATCACCAGTATCATTACAGTGCATTGTGTTATATAGTTGAAATTTATCACTATTTATTATAAAGTATAAAACTCTTCTTGAGGAAAAAAAAAAAAGCAGCATGTAAAAAATAAGATTAGAGTTTAGACCAAAGACCTTTGTTCACCTTCTCTGATTCTGCAATATGGGTATAATTACTAGGTACAAATTCTCCGGGACAGCAACACAGACATTTGGGGAGGTGAGGAAAAGGGCAAGGTTTGGGTTCCATACTTTCCATTTTTTTAAATGGATTTTCTGAGTTGTATAATGTTGAATATAGTATTATATTGCCAAACTATTTACTGTTTGCAATACTTTGTTACAAAAGAAGCAAATTCATAGTACCAAATAAAACCTTCTTAAGAAACTGCTCTTGCTTTTACTCAAAGGTGGATCATCTTAAAACAGAAATTAGAACAGTGAAGGAAAATGTGAAGAAAATGACTGCCTTTTTCAACAGAAAAATATTTTCTATGGCTTGTCTTTCAGAAGACCAGCTTAGCTCCCAGCTTTGCATCCCAAAGGATCTAGAGAGAAAAGTGAGACGATCTGTGGCCTTGTTTTACCCTCTTCCATTGCATCAGATGCTTCTTTCTTTTATAGTTTACCATTCTCAAGTACACCACATTCCTTGGAGCGAAAGATAGAGTCCACTAAGTTAAAGATAAATTGAGAATATAAATTATTTTCCTTTTGTTTTCCAAATGCCTTTTTTTTTTTTTTTTTTTTTTTTTGGTGTGTGTGTGTGAAGATATTGAACATTGCTATCTAGCTTAGAATACCCTATAAGCGCTTGAAGGTAAGACTCACGCTGGCACATACCATGTTAAAGCTAGAAATATCTATCTGTATTCATTTGGGGAAAAACTGAACATTAATCTTGTGTGAGAAAGCTGTTTATGTCAAAACAAGGTCGTGAAATGAGTTTTTCTTTCTTTTATATGGTTTTCCTCCCAAGGGGCATCTCTATTTCAGCAGGTACAGGTAGAGGCTTCTACCTTTGAAGAGTGCTATGCATGTAAGCAGAAGATGCTGTGTGTTTTTCCATCTAAGACACTTGCCTACTGCTCTTACTGATGCACTCAGAAGTGCTGCAGGTATTTGTTAGGGTTGTTTTGTTTTGCTTCTATTTCCACATCAAAAAAAAAATAAAAAAAGAACTGTGGGAACAGAACAACTTTGTTTTCAATTATTAACTTATCTTTCCAGAGCAGGAGAGTTCCCAGCCCAAAGAACTATAATGTTACTCATGTTTGTGCCTCATAAGATTTTCTGTGTTTTTCAGGTTCTGCAGTGAGCCTTTGCTCAGGTTTTGCACTGAGCTTTCTGTTTCCTTGACTGAGTTCAGTTGCGTGCATACGAAACCACAAATAGGGGAATTAAGAAGTATTCATTGGCTTGTGCTAAATGAATACTCATTAAATGTTACTGAGCACAGCAAGCTTATACATTCAAGATTCATGATTCCCTGCTATAACAGGACAAAGCTAATCAAGGGGAAAAAAAAGCTGCTTTTAGCATAACTGCACTTTTTGCTTGCATTGACTTCAGTGGAAATAGTGGTAAGAGTGTTTCTGAGAGTTGTTTCAAGGTGACCATCCAAAGACTAGGGCATCCCAAGTGGGACAGTCTTGGGCGATGGGCCAGTGTTGCAAACTCTTGAGCTGGTAGGAGACAGAAGAATATTTCTGGGAGAAACAGCACAGCTTCTAACTAGTAAGAGAAATGTGTTCCTATGCCAGATACCTATCTATCATTACGACTGGGATCTGACAAGTCAAAGCAATTACAGTCTATTTTGTAATTGGTGTGAAACATGATACCAGTTGAAATGAGCACTGCAAGAAGAACTATGATAAATCCATGTCTTATATAATATGATATGCCTTTTAAAGAGCTTCCAAATACTGGGATTTGAAATGCTTATCATTTAGGGTTTTTTTTTCCCCCCTTGATGTAACAGTTTATTTATTTATTTTTTTTTTGGGGATAGTAAGGAATTACCCTTAAGGAAAAGAAATTTGTCATCCATGATGCAAACAAATTTAAGACAACAGAAAAATCACATTCTAATTAAAAAAGTGACAGTAAATGATAATCTACTAAGCAAATTGCCAATATGTACATCTATTAGCTGTCATACCAATGAACTGCAACTAATTTATTAACTAATGTCTGTATCGCACTTTTAGAACTAAAAGACTAAGGTGATTTTTCCAGTTATGTTCACAACAAAAACCAAGGATTTGATGAATATTCAAATTATCTGTGTCTATATAAAAATGAAATATGGGTGTCTATCATCCTTTCCTTGTACTTCTGGTACAGATTCTCAAAATGACCTGTACCTTATATTCTGCTTTCTTTTGCTTTAAATAATGTACGCTAGTATAATGTAGTATAATTGCAGTGTGTAAAAGATGATATTAGTTATTATAACAATACTCACCTTCTATCACATTTTCCCTGCATTATTTCTTTTGGCTTTAGTCCATCGGAGGTTTTTCTGTATTTTAGCTGAGATACAGAGCTCACAAACGACGACAAAGCTAAGTTGATTGTTTTAGAACAACACAGTAGTCCCGGTTAAATTGGTTTCAAATCGTTAAAGTCTTCAAATAAAATTAAACCAAACGGCACATAAACTGCAACAACAAATAGAAGAACAACAACCACCACCCAACTATCAACAACTGCCACAACCAAGAGGTGGCGATTGGGACAAGTCTTCCATGTATCTGTCTTCAACAGCCACGTGTCCTCATTAGCCAGAAGAGTTTAAAACAAGCATTCAAAGCCATTTCTTGGTTAAACAGAACTGTGCATTAAATTAATTTAAAAAGTGTATAACAACTAACTGGCTCCACAGTAGTGGTTCTTTCAGCTCCAAATTCAGACTCACTGTACAGTCAAATATTGTGTTTTAGTAGCTTCTAGTCTCTGATGTGGAAACTTAATATTTGTGCATCACATAATATTTGTATTTTTCAAACTTGCTTAGTATTCAACAGTTTAGTTGTGGAGGGTCACTACTAACATGCATTACCTGAATAAAATCTATGAGATCTCCCTGTCCAGGGCCTGGCTAACTATGTGAGTGCATGACCTATTGGCCATGATCATCAGCTACTTGGATAAAACTGTATTAGTGATCCTCTATATTCCATATTGCCCAAGTGTCCATATTGCAAATATACGACTACAACTGACATTTATGGAAAGCAAACTTGTATTGGAGAGTTTTTTTTTTGGTTGTTATTTAAATATATTTTCCTTTTAAATGTGATCTCTCAAAATCAGTCTGCTTCTCTGTGTGAGGCTACTTTGTGGAAGCTTTTACAGTGATTTCTTGATTAGGAATCAGTCAATCTCCAGAGCTATTAACTCAAGACCTTTCATGAGCAGAACATTCAAATCCATAAATAAGAATCCTGAAGTGAACATCCTCTCTTACAATTAGTATCTATTGCAGGTCATGCCTGTGTGTTCCCCAAGTATTATCCAAGGTTTTGTCAAAGGGCCTTTCTTAATCCTGCCTAAACTATTTCTAATATACTAGTAGAGTAGGAATCAAGCAAAGAGGGAAGATTTTATTTTCTTCCTCAGAGTGTTACAGCATAATTTGCAGCACTACAAGAATGACCTGTTCTAGACAATTCACTCCATGTGATGAGTGAGCCTCATATAAAAAAAATTAATTTGGGCTCAATACTTAAAGGTTTAAAATTGACATTCAAAAGGAAATGAAAACCGGTAATACGTGGGTTGAAGATTACCACAGTTCTCTGGAAGGAAGATGCCCTTAGGAATTAAAGTTGTGTGTTTACAGTAAGGATAACCAGTGATAAAAATCATGGCCCATTTTAATAAACAGCAAGGTTGAAAACAGAAAGCTGAATATGCTGAATACCTGTTTAAACAGCGGTAGGTGATCAAAACAAATCTAACGTTCGACAGAGGCTCAGTTTTTGTAGCAAATATAACAGTTAAATCCAAGACTACTATTGTTTGGTATAATAAAGATCCCAGAAGAAATAACAATGTTTTTCTCCTATTTGAATTTATGGATCTATTCTGAAAAGAGAATTTGCAAGCAGTGTTACCTCATACAGCTGCAAGACTGCAAGGGTAAAAACTAAACATGCTGTTTTGCTTTAACTGAAGAACAGTATACAACTTCTCAATTCAGGCAACAATAAATTTAAAAGGGGCAGTAATAATTAATACCACCACCTTTGGTTTCTGTAGTGAATGATTATTCATTGACAGGCTATAGCTCCCAGATCTTGAAACACTTTATGAATATTAATGACAGCTCTGTAACAAATATAATAAGTAGTAGCTTTCCATTCTACAAAGCAAGAAACTATGTCACCATTTTAAATGAGAAGTTGAAAGGAAACAAAACCAGTTCTGATTCCGTTCTCCTGTATTATAAAAAAAATTGTTCTTCTTTTTGTACTCACAGAACTCATCAGGTCAGCACACAAGCAAGAAAAATAAAAATAAAAAAAAATTGAAGGAAAGAGAAGGAAAGAAAAGGAAAGGCTGGAGAAGCAGGTGTTGAGTGAAGGATTTACACCAGCTCACTTTAGGCAAGGCCAAATTCCAGTGGAGGTGCCTGCAAACACCTATGCTCATCTTCTCCAGGTCAGAAGGGACCAGAAAAGTCAGTTGCTCTTTCTCAGGGATGGCACACCACAATTCCCCGCCCTCATCATCGCCCCTACGCTGGGTTCTCCAAGGAAAGAGCAATGTAGGGAGGCAATAATTTTCCATTTTAGTACACTGAAAAATGGAAGCCCGATTTATCCGCTCGATAGCCACCTGAGGATTCCCTGGTCCCTAAAGAAGTTGGGCAGATGCCATCAAGAAAAAGGGCTGGAAAGCTGCAACAAGCGGAGCTGGCTGGAGCACCTTGTGCACAGAACTGAGGCAGGAGAACTTACCCCTTCCACCTGCA
>JAVCKT010035478.1:0-17310 GCA_032273925.1 Rhynchotus rufescens | reverse complement strand
CCCCCCCCCCCCCCCCCCCCCCCCCCGCAAAAAAAAAAAAGGTTAATGATGTTTACCTCAAAAAGGCCAACATGCATACGCCAGGAGGGATGTCTGCAAGGAATGACTGATTGGCAACTACTTTCTAGATTGTTTCTGTTAAATCACTAGCTTTATAATGCAAAGCCCTACATTTTGAGTGATTACATAACAACAAAAGAAAAGAATATATCCCAACTTTCTAGAAGAGAAAATTGCACACAGATTTTGGCAGGTCTAACCCTGACACACAAATTAAGATATGAGGCTTTAATATCTGAAGATATCAGTTTCCTTTGGTCACAATCTATTCTGCATTGGTGATTTTTGGGACATAAAAGTTGATGGTTGACAAGCAATGTCCCAAAAGGACTGACTTAATAGTATATTCACAAATTACAAAAAAGTACATTTACTTAAATAAAACACAATTAACATTACCATTTACCTAGTTGTACTTTGATCCTCCTGCCTATCCACAGTTTGGCAAAGACAGTCTCCCTGCTTTCCAGGTGTGCTCTAAGGTCAGTCCATTTCCAGACTTGCACCATGTAAAAGTGTGACCTGGGGCAATAATCCAAACTGAAAGCAACCACAGTTTGACAATGGCTTGTGCTGAACATTTTTCACTCTGTGTCTTTCAAGTGCCTGATAAATATAGGCATTAAAAAAACAGTACCTGGCAAATACAGTACCTCGGAATTAGATCCCAGAGATACACACAGTGAACGTGCAGCTTGCCCAGGCTGGCAGTTATAAACTGCCACCCCTGCGGCAAGGTGCCTCTCATCTCATTAAGGAGAGTTTCCAACTTTGCAGAATTTCATCATCAGGTACTACAGAAAAAAAGGTGCATCTTACCCTAAATTGTCACTGCATTGAAAGCCAGAGGTTAGCTGATGGTTTGTTAGGTAATCTAACAAGGAATTTGGAGACAGATAGCAGAAAAATGACACTGATGGTTGCTAAAATAATTACAGTGTTTTATGAAATCAGAAGTAAAACTTGTTCTTTCATTCACCAACCAATGTACCAACTGAAATCCATGTAAGCCAGTTAGCCTCATTCAGATACAGCTACATGGCATGCAGGCACTGCTGCACTACAGTACAAGTAGTTCAGTCATTAATCAAATTACCAAAGGGATCATAAATAATTAGAGTATACATAAGAATATGCAAAGGCAACATGAAGGAGGATCTTTTGAAAACCAATGATAGGAAGGACAAAAGCTTTTTTTTTTTTTTTTTTTTTTTTAAAAAAAAAAAAGACAGTAATCTTCCTGTTCATCCCTCATCCCTCTGGGAATGTAATTCCTTCCTTTCAGCATAGCAAAGCTCAAATATAGGACACAGAGTGGGACAGAGGGTCAGTAGGTTACACTTATTTATACATTATCTGTATTTGGTTCAAGGATTCTCAAATAGAAGAGAGAGAGAAAAAAAAAAAAAAAGCTATATCCCTGATATAGCTTTCAGCCAGTAGAAACTGAAGGTAATATCATACTTTTACAACATGTAATACATCACCAAATTCACTTTTACTGAGACCATAACAAAGAATTTTAGCTTTAGCCTTCAAAGGTAAAGATTTGCCACACTCATCGTATGGATTTCTCATCCCAGGTAACTGATTGCTATTGGGTTTTTTTACACCCCACTTTGTATCGGTCCAGAATTCAAGAATAATGATACCGTGGCTTTATCCGAAAACAATACATATTAAGGGAAAACGTGTACTTTCATATAAGGCAAAGGAGATCACTTTCAAAAGTTCAAAAGAGCAAGCCTGCTCTAGCCTATATTCCACCTAGCATCGCTAGGGCTTTCTATGATTTTTATTTTTTTGTTTTGTTTTAAAACTTTTCTGTATTTCTGCGCTTTCCCCTTGTGTGTGAATACATTTGAAGCAGAAGCTGCAAAGAAGCTGTTACATCTACACCACATACCTTGTTTTTTTCCAGGTCAGCTTTTTTCTCCCGGGTGCTGCCAAGGCACTGCACTCATTTGTCTCTAAAGTCTGGGGCTCCTCATACCATTCTGCCAAGATCAGCTGCAAGGTTCCCTGATACAACACTGGGTCCTGTGACTCAAACACTTCTGTGCATTCCTGGTGACCTACAGAAAACAAAAAAACAACAAACATTCCTGATCAGAATGGAAAATAAAAATGAGAAAAATAGCTTATGCATAGAAGTAATTAATTTGCATGCACAGAAAATAGAAGAAGAAGAAGAAAAAAAGATGCTACTATCATTAAAAGTGTTCAAATATATAGGCTAACTGCTATTCCCCCCACCCTTAAATTCCTCTATTCAAATATCTTTCCTTACATCTTCTTTAAAGGACTTTTTCATATAGTCTTCAGTAATATGAATACATGTTTCTGCCCCATTTTCCTAAATTTTTAAAATAGGGAGCTATCATATTTTTCTTTCCATCATATTGTCTCCTTAGCTTTTGATTTTGGCTGGTAGCTTTCAAGACATATATATCTAATACCTTGGGCAACAGAAGAAAAAGAAATCTGAGGACAGGTACATTCAAAAGGGTCCCTGTTTTTATTGGGTGCAGTAGAAGGTGAGGACAGTGAAATCTGAAAGACTTGATAGATAAAAAAGCAGGTGCCATTTGTGGCTGTGTACAACACAATGAATAGAAATGGAAACTATGAATATGCTATTTAGCCCTATTCGTAACAAATACACCACAAAGCACTCTACACTTTAAGTATGTTTCACAAAAGACTTTGATGTAAACAAGTAATTTTGCCCTCATTTTACAGAAAAGTCAGGAATAACAGAAAAATTGTGAAATGGAAGTATGAATCACCACATAATATAAAGTGCACTGACCTACGCTTTGTGGGAAATAAGGGTAGGGTTATGTGTATTAGATCTTTTAAGGACTTTTAGACTAATATCCAAACTTCTTTCACACAAATGAGTGAGCCACTTCCACTCAGTTTCCCTATTCCTGCTCGAAGCAAAATATCGTAGTGCAACTATAATCCCTGTAGCAGATTTTTCACACTGGGAGAGCGGTTCCGTGGAGGAGATCTGCAAAGGACATAGGTCAGATGGTGAAGTTAGGAGTTGTGTGTGCTCAGCGGGTGTCTCACTAGTAAAACATGCCTTTGAATTATTTGCAGGCTGGGGGCAGGCTGGTAGAATTTCGTGGATATGTTTATATTTTACAATGTCAGTTCTTAAAGTTTCTATAAACAGATGGAAGTCCAAACTCCAAAGAGCAAATCATGAGACTTCATCAGCTATCTTTTAGAGTTTCATGTGGCTAACTCCACTACTAATTTTTGTCTTCAAATCTATATTAGAGGATTACACACTCTAATATGCTAGTTATCATCCCTTACTCACTGACAGAAAGCTGACAGCTGCCTTCAATCAACTCATGAATTTCCATCCTCTACTAGATGTATTTTAAAAATAAGTAACTGGTAAACATCTGTACAACTATCACATTATCTCCTTTCACATATGCTTTCAAAATGCTCCTAAAATATAATAACAACCATACATGCAATTCTGCTTTTTATGCAGCCCTATACCCTCGCATTGTTTCCTTATCCTCCATCTGCTTCTGTCCACTCCCTCATGCTTGCTTTGGGGCACAGACCGTCTCTCTGCTCAATATTTAAACAGAATCCTATAACATATAACTGGGCCAGGGTTAGGGCTCCTAGAACAGCAATCCATGCTCTAACAGCAACAAATAAATGTGGTATTGATTCCTTTTGCTAAATTGAACAGTGTGTTCTTAAAATCACAGGTCGCATGACTGTGGTGGTTTGCTTCAGGTAATACAGCAAGCTAGGGAGATTTCTAGATTCAGCAGAGCATTTCCTCTCATTTTCTGTGTCCTCCATATGCAAAAATTCTTTAGAAGACAAAGGTTTAGTTTATCTGTTATGCAAATTTATAATGTCCCCCTGATCATCATTGTAAGCAATACATCGTGGCTGACAAGCTCTCTATTTCAAGAACAATCCCAGTAAAATCTGTAGGATGTGCTCCTAATTTAGGACCTTTCCAGATATTAGGTACTTGCTGACTCTATTCCTGCCACATATTGCAAATGTTTATTGCCTCATTACTTAGGGCTGTAATGAAAAAGCTCACTGCAGCCATTTCCAATTTAAAAATAAAAATAAAAATAATTTCTTCAAAAGGCATAAGATTGGTTTTAAAACAGATATTAATGCATGACCTTTTTTTTCCTTTTGGTTTTAAAATACGTATTAATGCATTACTTTTTTTTCCTTTATCTTGGTTAGATACTTACTTAGATATTTATGGTTAGATACTTACTAAGTATTTTTCATGAAAAGGTAAGAGTCCCATGTGAAAAAAAGACTAGAAGCTGGGAATTGAAGAGCAAATGAATACAGCAAGCTTCAAAACTGCCATATTTATGTATTTTATAAAGGAGTAAAGGTAAAATCATCTTTCCTCCATCCCACCCTCCTGAAAAGATTCACAATTATTCATCAAAGTGCACTATTTGATATGATAGTTATTCATTTTTATTTGAAGAAGCAAGTCAATCGAGAAGGAAAAAAAATTCACACACAAAAACTTAGCCCACAGTTCTTTATGAGTTGACTCCTTTTTAATGATTTTCAAGTCATGACTCAGGCTTTCCTTCTGTTTATCTATCTACAATTCCCTTCTACTTAGCTTAATTTTTTTTTTTTTTTGAAGCAAGTTAATGAAGTAGCATATTTTGTCAGACAAGCCTTGTATTGGCCCTCCTTCCTCCCCTTCCCCCCCAGTTAAAAAGCAGCCAGCTCCCCAGAGTATCATTATCTTTTGAAATGAAAAGTCTTCGGGGTGTTTTGGAAGCAGGAGGCTGCGAAGTTGGAGCGAGGTACTCCACTGGCAAGCTTTCAAACTTATTTGCAGATCAGGACCTCTTTTGTAGAAGTCTCCCCAGGAGAAAGGCAGTTAGACACCTGCCAGTAGCCTGCAGTGGCACCATCCCACTGTGATGTTAATGAGATGAACGGGAGCACCACGGAGAGCCGCAATAATTACAGGGTGAAGAGCTTGTCTTTCCCTGGCCCTTCTCTCCGGGCCGCCTGTTCTATAAAGCAGGGTCTTTTGTAATACTAATTACGAATGTTAATTAAACATTTCTTTGGAATTTTGCCCTCCATTAATAGGTCAGATAAACAGGGAATAGCAAATGACAGGCACAAGTCATTAACAGCCGTATGAGAAAAATGTCATTTATTTGCTGCCTTCCTTTGGTCCCTCCAAAGATGTAACTACTGGTTTTGCTGTGATTTATTAAATAGACACTAAAACCACTGAAGTATAGCTTTTCTGCAGAGAAATAAAATCAAGTCGCACATTATTGGAATTAAACCTAGTTCTAAAGTCCTTTCTACTACAACTTGCTCTGGTCCAAGTTGGCTTGACCCCAGCTTTTAAGCATGATTGTGAATCTATCTCTAAGGCTACAGGAGGAACCCTTTCCAAAGGCAGATTTAAGGAAATGTTGATGACAGCTGTCACTGACAGCACAAAATCTAGCTTGATGGCCTAGTCTAGGCTGAGTACCACATGGCGTTTCAAACCCAGGCACTAATCCCACTTCTAAACCAGTCACTGGAATCATGAGAGCGACCCTTGCTCGGCTCAGAACTAAGCACAGACACTTGGCAGGCGATGCAGAAAGCTCTAACCCTTGCTCCACAGCCTGTCACAGCCAGATGCTTCCATGGAACAGTAATTTAATATATCAGCAAAAATATTTCCTTCAGTGGAATAACTGCTGTTGGCCCGTTTATGTTACCTTTTCTTACAGTCCTTGCTGCTAGGGCACAGAAGAGGACCAGGCTAATTGTGAAGACCTAAAACTGGTTGGGTCAGACTGGGATATGAAAACAATTTTAGTGGAATCAAATTGTGATCAGATAAAATCATTACCTAAGAAAGCACCAAGCCTGGAAATCTCTCTGCCTTTCTCCACAAAGATTCAAAAGTATCACGGAAAAAAGTCAAATTTTTTTTTTTTTTTTGGAATATGTACATGTGGTTTTAAAGTGTTGGATGACACCATGTTTAAGCAAAATATTTGTATTGATCTAAAATATTTTTTCCATCTTTTCACTTCATCACATAACCTTCTAGTTTGGTATAACCAGAAGCCAGTTCCCTTTCCTCTTTTGGTGAAGAGATCGGTACAACACTGAAGAATCCTTTATTTGCCTGTTCGCCTCCAGAGCTTCTGCATGAGAAATAATGGCAGGACAGAGCCTGTAACAGGTTATGAGTCACTATCAGAACACCTTTTGAAGAACTGTGACTTAAAAGTATATTTAATTATACTAATAGTAACCATACCAGGCTTAGCTGTGGTTGCCAGATTTCAATTTTACTAACTCCTTCCTCAATGTAAGAGACTTTGCAAGTTGTTTATGAGTCATGGCAACATGTCAAGACTTGCACCATTATTACGAAGAATGGGCATACTCAAGGATAGCACAGTAAAAACTGAACCAGTTCAACCTAGAGATTTATACAACTGCACAGATTTATAGAACAGATCTTTTTGCCAGAAGAGGAAGATGAGTTAAGTAATTACCTCTCTAGCTCTAACGTTTCATGTTAAGCAGCAGCAAATACGACTGCAAAATGCTCTAATTACTCCCACCATTTCCAAAATACCCCCAAAGCTACAATAAGATGAAATCCCTCCGTATTAACCTTTTATCACCTTCTTCTAACACAGGAAGACAACAAGAATCACCACTTTGTCTCACTAAGTCCACACCGCTTAAAATGGCTATTCTGCACTAATACAGCGATTGTATGAAAATGCAAGTTCATATGCTTTTCTGAGTCAAATCATTGTCTTCTACACTGGCTAACCCTTGTATACAGTAGAAATGCAAGGAAACTATCCAGTCTAATACAGAAAAAAATGACTATGAAGTCACTGCTCTGACCCCTTCTACTTTGCTTCAGGTCTGCAAAGACTAGCAAAGCACCTTCTGTTTTATTTATTCTCATTAACAGCCACTCTTTGAGCCATGTTTTGTAAATATCTAAAGTACATTCAAAGATCTTAAATCTGAAGTTATGAAAATATATGAATAGAGGAGCCACAATTTTTAAATCTGTAAGAGACTATTATTCTGATGTCTTACTTAACACACACCGCAGATTATAGTGGAGTAATTTGTACATCAGTCCATAACTTCTGAATTAGAGTACATATTTTTCAAAAGACTTCCAGTCTTGATTTAATAATTTCAAGCAATAGATAATTCAAAGCAGCCTTTAGTTAGTTGTTATAATGATTAATTATCTAAATGATTAAAATTTGCCTCCTTTTTTTTTTTTTTAACTGAATTTAACTGGTTTCAGCTTCCAGCCACTAGGTCTTTTTATTCCTTTTTCTGCTAAGATTAAAGGACTCTGGTTCTATCCATGCAGGTGTTTTCAGATCAGGATTGCATCACCCCTTAACCTTCTCTTTGATAAGTTAAGCAGATTGATTTTCTTAAAATCTCACACTGGAAGAATACGGGTTTCTTGAAAAGAAAGAAGAAATTACTGCATAGATGATCCCAAATGTTATGAAATAGATAGGTTTAGTTCCACAGAAAAATTGACACACTTTCTATCTTCCTTATTAAATCTCCTAATATAGTAGGAGCTTGGATTAGGTAATCTCCAGAGGACCTTCCCAACCTGAATTTTCCTATGATCCTATAATTTTTGAATTCTTCAAGTGAGTGAAAACTGTAAAAAAAAAATCAAAAAGTGAGCTTAAAAGCAAGATGGTGTTAGCTGAAGATACTCCAGTAACTTCAACAGCACTGCATCACCTTAGGCCAGCTGAGGCTATGGCTCACAGAGCATTGGAAAAGAAAAAATACAATTGTCCACGCATGTATCTGGCTCACTTGCAGCTAAAAATATACTTCTATTGCTACTATAATAATTAGTCTTGCAAAATACATACTATAATAACTCCAGGAAAAATACTAATTTTCCTAGTAACTTTACTATGGTAATATCTATTTTTATGAAGAAAGGATTTTGATCTCTAAAAATATGGCAGATTTTAGAAATAGTTTTACAGGGCAGTTAGCTTCATCTCCACTGAATTTTGCAAGACTTCATAATAACATTGTGCTGAAATAGGGAATATCTGGCAATTTCCAGGAACACTACATATCACTGGACCACCAATCTATGTCACAACACCAGTCTATGTACCACCATACTGCAGCAAAGCAAAAGGAAGGAAGTTCATGCCTCTGGAGCCTCAACATCTACTAGACACAATATCAGCTGCTTTAGCCTAATGAATCTGGTTATAGACTTTACTCAGATGTTATATTCATATTAACCTTAACTTCTGCCATGTTATTCTAAGCATTCTTCATTTTCAGAGAGAATAATTTACGACATTGGGTTACCACCTCAAATGCAAAGTTTTGGGTCAGGTGCAGTAAATCTACCTTAGTGATTCAGAGTGGATTAAGGATGAACTTTTGAAGTGAATCTCTCAGTTCTCCCTGTTTACTTCACTTTGGTTTGCATGGCAGATGAGCCTCAGGGCTCTGGATCTGGGTCAATTTCAGATGAAATTAAGCCAGAAGATGCTGGTATGAAGGCATCTCACTGCTAATGCTTACACGGGAGCTGAAGACTCATTTCTATTGGTCCACACCACTTGTCAACATAGACATTGTCCTCTAATTTAATTCAGTTTTGACTCATCTCATCTGTTAAAACAAGCTGAGAGCAAAACACTTCTGAGCTGGTTGCTTTTAAATGCTTTCCATGCTTCTCTCATTCCAGTGTGGTTATAAGGTAATTCAAATATATTCAGCCTAGAATGTGTATGTTGTGCCTTTGGGTATATAAGCCTGAGGAAGCAGAAATCACTGTTTAAAGAAGCAAGCACTTCACATGTATGCTCCATTTTTCATAGACTTTTTTAGCATGCATACTTATTGTGAGCGCATGGTTTACTCTGTCAATGGTCTGTGTTTAACACTCCCTATATACCTATTGGCATGATAAACTGTAATGACTCCATAATAAGTTAAATGCCGAACATAAATGCAGAAAAGCAGGGAATTTTGAAGGTAGGATTTGCATTTTATTCCTCATCCTTTCTTGTACTGGAGTTTTATGAATCAGTTATGTACCAGTGTCTTTAGGCACAAACACAGAAAAAAGAAGTATGACAGCAATATAAACACTCCGAAAATCGTGTGTGTTCTGACAGTCTCCTAGATTTCCCCAGAACTGACATATTTTCTGTCATTTTGCAATTTCCAAACACTTTTGTTGGAGTTTTATCCTTTATCTTGATAACTTCCATTTCACACTAAGCCTCGGCTGAAATAATTTTTTACCATATGAAAAAAAAAGAAATCCAGTTGACTGTTTACACTCTTCAAGAACATTACATTAAAATAAGGATGTCAGACCATGTACCCATTTAGCACCAAGTTGTGATGCCTGTGCCACAAACCCCATGAAAGAGCAGTGATTTAGCTTTTTTGGCAGCTGGAGGAACAGCGACCCACTTCTAAGCACATCTGAGATAGAGTTTGTTTGGGCTTCCCCTACCACCCACAGAGCTAGCACTCTGTGTGCTTTGTGTTGCATTTGCCAAAGATAAGCCCACTTACTGACTGCCAATGTTAAAAAAAAAAGGGGGGTCTGGATACTGCAATCTACCAAAGAATACTTTGGAAGTTATGGCTTTGCAGACCTCTTCTTGAGTGCCTTGTTTTCTGCTGTGTAACCTGACACATTTTCTGCATACTTTTCAGAAGTGCTGAGCAAAATAACAGCCCCGCAGATGCTCAATATTCTTCAAAGTCAGCTCCAGATCAACTCACATTAATCAGTGAGGTAGGATATTGGTGCCTGATCTTCCTTTACACAATTTTCTAGCCCATCTCTGCAGTCTTATTCCCCACCATAGAATTTCCTTGCTGAAAGAGTAAAACATTAATATTCTTTCTACCTTTTTAACTAGACCTGATGTTGCTGGACAAGATTCTCCTGACTTATTATGAAAAACTTCCAAATTGCTGGAAGGGAATTTGGCTGAAAGAGTCCCACTAAGTGCTCATGCAGTGCTTTGAAATTTTGCTTGTGAATGATTAGATGATGGCTCGATGAATTAAAGAAAAACTAAATAACAGGATGGGGTGAGAATTCAATTCCCTACAAGACATCATTTCTAAATTATTCTGCATTGTATTCAAGTCATTCATAGACCTTTGGTACAAAACTAATTTTATGCTGCTAAAAAAATAGAGAACATTCTACTTTTGCTGCAAGAATACTGAAATATAAAATCAGTTAGAAATCAGCTAGTTGGAAATATCATTACTAGGGCAATGTATAAATCAACAAGATTTCTTCACTGGAAAACACCGCATCACTGAAAATATAAGGTCACAGAACTTTATTTCTTCAGAGATTTCAGTTGGAAAAAAAATCTTCCAAACTCAAGACAAGTTTTACTTCTATTTTTTGAGGTGGAAAACCAGAATCTTCTACAATAAGTGAATTTTCTGTGCTGGAAAAAATATGAATGTATTTGTAATGAGAGAAGAAAAAAGAAATACTGAGGAGTCCTCTGCTATTTCAGCAGAGCAAATCAGGATATACTGTGGATCACTCATGGAGACAAGGAATAAAACCAAATTTGTGCAGTGGAAAGAAAACGGGGAAACTCTACAACGCTGAAGAAAATTCAGTTTTCTCTTTGTTAAAAGATACATTTCCTCACCATCAAATATACTCAATTCATTTTCTATTTTGTAGGTGGAAAAAGTAGAGAAAATGCAGGTTTACATTTACATTTACAAGGTTTACATTTACAGAACTGACACAGTAGCATATGTAACACTGACGCATGCCCTCACAGCAAGGCTAATAAAATACAGTAATGATAAATATCTGAAATCAGAGATACAAGGTTCAAACCATGCAAAAATCGTGCTCTGAAAGTATGTTATTAAGGTTGGAGCTGTAGACTTGATTATGCACAGCTGATACAATTCCTTTCTACCACAAAATGCTTGCCATTAACAGGTACTTAAACACGCTTTCTACCAGTAATAGAGTGGACTTCCAAATCTACAAGGACACTGCTGGTTTCAGCGGGAGTTACTTTAGTCTCGCTGTTGAAAATATGCTTATCTTACCAGCTGATGAACTGTTCTAGCTTTAACCCTGCATCTGCATTCCAGTGTTTTGTTGTACCATTATTTCCCTCTCCTTTGTGCTATTGCTGTAACTGTTGAAATATTAAAATTAATCCATTTACATTGAGTTGATTTTCAAATAAAAGTCTGATTTCAAATGACAGAGCAAGAGATTTAATTTCAACATATATGTCAACAAGGAAAAAAATATGACAAAGAAGATATAAGGTGCGCATGACACTATTGGTAAAAACAGAGCAACAGCTAAACAGAAATCATCCAGTTAAACAGGAAATAGCAGCAACTGAAAAGAAACAGGTGATAGAAGTGGCAAAGTCTGTGGCATAAAAGAAATTAGGGTGTTTAGGAGGGCTGCTTCATATAGCATTATTCCAGTGCTCAAACATATTTGCTGCAGCTTTAAGGATGCAAGAGCATCATTCATGTTTCTTTCATCTCACAACATTCATAACTTAAATCCCTGAGCTCCCCAACTGACTTTTGATTTTCTACAGAGACTCAACCCATCAAACAGCAAAGGGTTTCTGTCTACCGGCCACCAACCTTAACTGACTCCTGGGGGATAATCAGTAGACAAAATATGTATTTGTAACACAGCCTTCAAGGGACTCGTAACTCGAGTCTCCACGCAAGGAGTGGAGGGGAGAAGAGCAATCTGACAGCACTCAATTTCACAGCCCTTGAAGATGTCCATCTCCGTCAGGCACCAATGGTGCTGAGTCACACGTCTGCAGAGCATGGCACTGAGGACAAACAGAACGGGTTACCAGCATCTCCACATCGGCTAGCACAGAGACCACTGACAAATCCCTTCTACCCCAGGAAAGGCCACATCTTCTTTCTGAAGGAAATTCTCTTGACATTCTTCATTTCGGTAGTTGGGGGCAAGGTTGTGAGAGGAAATCCAAACCACCAAACTGGTTTGTGGGCATTGCTAAGAGGCTGATCCAGGATAACCAAGGTCAGCACGGATTTATGACTAGTTTTGTTGCTCTTCAGATTTTGAAGCACTGAATAGAAATTCAGTGCAAATACATTTCATATCACTGAAAGGCAGAAGAGGCTAGATTTGTTTCAGGCTCTGAAGGCTTGAGCTCAGTAACCTGATCATGACCTTCAGGTGGAGACCAGTCATAAAAATCTTTGTGAAGGTCTTTCGAGGGATGGACTTGGAGACAATCACTAACAGGAAAGGAGAGGTAATATCACAGTTTTTCCCATCTCTGCTGACTGTGTGTTAAGTCTAAATGTGGAACAGTGGGCAACATGTATTCCCCAAAACATCAGCTCTGTACTCATCCTAACTTTTGAGTATCAGCTGTAGAACAGAGCTGAGCATTAAATGACCATTAGTATTATTGTTACTAATATAAAAGACATTGACACAGCTGGCTCTAATTCATACAAGTCCTTGTCTCAAAAGACAGATCAAAGTTCAGGAAAAATAAGCTCTACCCTCACCCTATAGGAAATGAATCTCACCACCAAGACAGTCTGACACAGCAGGAGGAGGAAGTCTGGCCTGCAAAGGCCAACACTAAATGCATCCTGTGGATAAAAGGTCTCCACTCTCCAGAGCTATTGATCCGCTGCTTTTCAGCTGCACTAAATTCTCCCTTACTAACACAGCCTAGATGTTCTCACATACAGTTGGCGCAGCTTTTCATCCAGGCCTACCAGACACCTTTCCCATGTAAGCAGGACCAGCCCAAAGCATATTCAAGTTGTCTCAAATATAACACTGCAATTCTACCTTATGAGTGAAAACAACTCTTCATAAAGGGGGAAAAAATACCATAAATGCATTTTTTGTTGTCATCTAGTATGTTAAGTCACTGCTCTATAGTACTTATAAGATGTAGTTGCATGAGGAAGTTGCATCTTTGTCCTGCTAATCCCATGGCAAACAGACCACACAAAACCAGAACCTGTTCTCTTGCTTTTGTGCCTTCTCCCATCTCCCCTTCCCCTGTCTTTTTTTTTTTTTTTTCCTCCCCTCTTCTTTCTCTTTTTTCTCTCTCTGAACAGCTTGACTGGCAGGCTGAAGAATAATCCCGTTCACAGTTAATGTGCAGTAACAGGATTGAAAAAAAAAAGACGTTAAGCTTTCATCTGGGTCAGGACACATCGATATCATATTTAAAGATATATGCTGTACACTCCTGTGCAAAGATAAACTCTTCAAAATCAGACTTAAAAGAAAGCAACACTCCCATGACAGCTACTTAACTATTAAACTATGTGAAACAGCTTCTATCCACAGTGTTTACTTTCTACACAGGTTATGGAATGCAGCAAATCAGTCAATGAAAGTGCTGCCCTTCCAATGCAAAACCAGGTGTACAAAATCAAGTAACGCTTATTTTTAGCGCTTCAAAGGGCCCAAATATCAAGCTAAGGTCACTGAAACATGCTGGGCCTGTTACAAAACCAGAGAACATGATCACTTCTATTTGCCTTTTTAGTCTGACAGCCACTGATCAATTCACCTGTTCAGGGACAGACAAGATGGATCCCTTAAGAAGATTTAGGGATCCAGTATAGGAAGGGTTATTTCATTAGTCGTCCCAACTTCACTTATTTTGTCTCTCACAAGTATCTTCTCTTCCAGTAATGACAAAGCGGTTCTTTCTGACACCAGTATGAACAGAATCCAGCAAGTTCAAATCCCATCAGTCCTCAGTTTCCTGTAGAATGCTCGATATGAGGGATCATTTTTAATTATATTTTATTACAGTTCCAAATATGATTAATGATAAAAAATAGTACAGAAAGAGTGGCTGTTATGCTGACTGTTATAAAGGAGATAACTTTACCAGCCCAGCTTATAAGGGCCTTAGCCAGCTTTTCAGATGCCTTAATATCAATTTTGCATAGCTTGCAGTATAATACATTCGTATTATGCCTTTACTTTGACTGTAATCCCAAAATTTTAAGAGCAAATTCATCCCTAGCTCATGTTTGAGGATGCATGCACAACTCATCTGGTTTGAGTGATGCTGAGCCTACTTATATTAGGTCTAAATCTGGTTCAAAGACACTTTTCCAGAAGTTAAACTGGCATTTATAGGACCATAAAATCATAGAAAAGTCTAAATTAGAAAGGACCTCTGCAGATCATGCGGTTCACTTTTCTCTTGAATATAGGGACTTGTCCAGAAAAGTCTTGAATACTTCCAAAGAATGGGATCCTACCACTTCTTTGGGCCACCTATCCCGATGGTCAAGTTTTCTCATGACTAAGATTTTTTTTTTTTTTTTTTGCTGTTGTTTTTTACTCCAGTCTGTGCTGCTACTTGGGGTTATCCCAGAATTCCACATCTGTCTTTTTTTAATCCTCATGCAATTCTTTTTATCCTCATCTTTCAGGATCTCCTTTTATGACAGCTCTTCTTTCTCCCTCCTTCTTCTAATCTGGTGTCATTCACAAACTTGGTGCAGATGCATTCAAGCCCTTTACCCAGATTGTTTATAAAGATTGAATAGCTTTGTACACAGTAACAACATTTGAGGAACTCTATTCATGACCATTGCCTGTTTGAATTTGATTGGTTAATCACCTTTGAAATAAGCTGTTTAGTTATCTGTCCATGCAGCCTGTGGTCCATATATTTTGCCCATATCTTTGTCAATGAAGATGTTTTGAGAAACCAGATCAAATTCCTTGCTATAATTAAGGAAGATCATCTCCAAAGCTCCCCACTTTCTTCCCTGACCAAGTTGTTTCTCCTCAGAAGATAATCAGACATGCTTATCCTGAGTATATTTGTTTGGACACCTCCCCAAACACTTTCTTGTCCTTTTAGTTTCCACGAACACTCCTTCTACAATTTTGCCAAGAACTGAAGTTGACTAATCTATGGTTTCCCAAATCATTTTTTTGACTTTTTTCCCCTGTATAAAATTTATATATATATATATTTTACTGTCACCTGGGATTCCCTCAATTTCCATGACCATTCAGAGAAGATAAATGGCTTTATCATACTGTCACCTGCATGTGCACCCCATCACATCCTACAGACTTTCAGATATCCAGGTTATAGATAATCACTTCGCAGAGACAGTCCCTAACTTGATCTTCCTCTACTATTAGTGGAGGGAATTTGCTTTGTCATTGCTTCCTTGCATAGATAGTTTGTGCTAACTTCACCTCTTGTTGCAAGTAGATGTCTTCCATATTATTTTTCATATTTCTTGCCATTTTTAAGCTTTGGGCAGGGTTTTGCTTTCATATCTGCATCTCTGCATATTTAGACAGTATTTCTATACTCCTCTTTAAGAGTTGGTGTCCTTTACCATCTCTCATACACTTTTTTTTTGTGTGTGTGCATTTCAGCGCCCAGTTTTTACTGTTTAGCCAGACCGGTTTCTTGCTAGGCCTAGGCTTAGAAAGATAGATTGCTCTTATATTTTGAGGAGGTTACCTCTGAAAATCTCCCAATACTTATGAAAACTTCAAACCTCCAAAAACATCTTTTATGGAATCCCACCTAGAAGATCCCCTGAGGGGGTTTATTGTACTACTTATCTTTTTCACATCACCTTGGATCTTTAAAATGTATTCTATTATGGCCATTGCAGTCATGGCTGATACTGAAGGTCATAAAAATAATAAGAATAGGAATATTATGTAGATAGGTATAATACCTGTCTACAGGCCATACAAGATAATAATAGCTATCTATGGGCTATAAAACCAGATGTAAATTCCTTGTCCAGGCACCTTTATAAGACAAGTTTATTATCATCATTAGGTGCTAGGTAATATGGGCCTTGTCCTTCTTCCCAGGAGCTCCATAGGAGTCTTTGTGCTAACTTCAGTGAAACTGATCAATCTGCAAGAAAACTTGCAACTAGTCACATGATTGAGATGGCACTGCACAACCTACATTTTTCTTGCTCTGCATTTCAAACTGCACATAGTCTCCATAAAAATCAGAAGGCAGCAAATGATGTGATTTTCATAATTATGAACTCTTTGGTGTGTGTGGGAGACAGAGAGAGAGAAGGAAGATTGAGATTTAAAAAAAAAAATCCTAGAAGAAATTTTTATTTCACTACAGCCATCAGTACAAGTATCATGAAAATTGCTGGACTCAGGATTAACCCCTTACTTATTGACAGTATCACAGTGTTCAAAAACCTGCATAAATTTAAAAAGGCTACAACTTGTCCCAAGCTCAAATTTGATTAGAGCTAAGGAATCTCTTTGAATTAATTCATACTATTTATGAACTAAGATACTATTCATCATAAATACAAGTAACAAACATGCTCCAATGAAAATGTTTATTTTTCACCTAAATGTATGTAACTCCTCAGATTTCAAACATTTCAATCTAGTAAATGCATTGCTTGTCAGCATATCTCATTCAGCCAATTCATATTATCTTCTACCAGCATCTTTCCAAATAATTTGCTTTAGTTTTAACAAAGCTCTAGTAAATTTTAAAATTTAAAAGTATGTAGCAGGACATTTTCATATACTAACAGCTTACATTTTTGTTATTCTATTTTTGCCATACATTCCAAAGACTGGAGTCTCAATCAGTTCCAACACTATACAATAAAAAGTATCATTTACTGACCTTTAATCTGAAAAAAATGGTAAAAATCAGAGGAAGAAATAAAACTAAGTAATTTTGAGACTTTTCTTTTTATCTTTTTCAGGACAATGAAATTCCACAATTCCATAATAGTGCTTTTCCTTACACTAGTTTCTGATATAAAATAAAAAAGCAAAATAAATGAAATATTAAGTTGTTTAGCTATAGACACTGCTGTTTTATCACACACAACAATTCACACTATGATACCACTGATATTCCTTTTTTTTTTCTCCCCCCTCACATCTCAGACCACAGAGTTAAATGAAAATTTAGAAAATAGAAAGCAAATGTTAAGAACAGAACACAATAATTTTTTTGAAACTTTATAATACTTGCAATAGTCTCTGTGGTTTACGATGTTTGGCTCACACATTTCACAGAATCACAGAATATTCAAGGTTGGAAGGGACCTCTAGAGATCATCTAGTCCAACCTTCCTGCTCAA
>JAVCKT010035477.1:0-10787 GCA_032273925.1 Rhynchotus rufescens | reverse complement strand
CTGGGATCAAAAACAGATTTATATCAAGCATGGATGCAAAAAAAAAACATTCCTGAGTACCTGAACGGAGTCTTGCTTCTTCCCTTTAATCCTTTTATGGCCAAAACACCAAAGATTATTCCAGATATATATAAATTGCCATCTGTGTGGGAAAAGCATTAACTCTCAGCCTCTTTAGCAAATACACTGAGAAATGGAGATGTTTTCATGAAATTTATCTAATGCATTGTCCACAAAGCAGAATGACTAAGGATGCTATACTAATCAAAGAAAAATCTTGAAAGGAAAAGAAAGCTAAAGAGCCAAATAATAAACTAGATATCATTTGGAGTGATAGAGGTCAAAACCAACAGTCCCTTTTTGGAAATTGAAAATATAAGTCAGGCTTGGATTTGAATGTGATAATCTCCTGTACGATTTTGGTTCCTAATCCCAAGAGATGAAGTTAGAGTCATGTGAAAGACTGTGGGGCACAGTGCTGACCAGTGGCTTGCCCTATTCTAACCAAGGAAATATGCTCGTGACATAAAGTAAGTGCAGAAGAACTGGCATTGCTTTCAGTCCTTCTTAGGGCTGTAAAGGCAGCATTTACATTTGTGAATGTAGACAGTTAATGACTTTTCCTTCCACTCTGCAATGTCTACTATTAGCAACCTAGATCTATAGAGAGCTAAAAAAAGTATTCTGTATTTATTTTTAGCTGATGAACTCATGCTGGCAACCTGTAATCAGGAATTTGATATGAAATTATTGAGATGTTATTTTTGAATCTCATCTCCTACCCACACTGTATTTTGAATAAATAAGAGTATCAGAGGGATTTTCTAAATTAACTGTTAATCCAAAAATGCACATTGACATTTTACAGATTTCCTACAAATATCCTATATGAGTGTTTGACATTCCTAAATTTAACAAAAAATACTCCAGGCGTAATCTATACTGTTTTAAGGGCAACTCTATACATTGTGCAAATTCCATACCCAATGAAAACAACATAATGCCTACCCTTTAAATCACTTTGATAACAAAGAATCCTAATGAAACTAAGCTCCAGACAAGTGGCTATTTCCACTTTAAGCAGTAGCCATACTGGGTGAGGAGAATTCAAGGGAAGAGTTTCACATCCAGCAGCATCTCAGAGACAAAGCAGAGCAATGAACAGGACACTTCAGATTCCCTATCACCTATATCATCTCCACATCTTAGCGCTTTGTTATGCAAAAAGGTATTTGTGTTCTTTAAAATTATATGTACTTTAACAAAGCATGTTGGAAAGTATGCCATTGCCTACTTCCCTTCTGCCTACATTATCTTTTCTTCTAATGCAGCCATTTCTAAAGCAAATTAGAATTAATTTAGCAGTTTTAAATGCAAGTTTTAGAAGGGGAGGTATAACTGCAGGAGTAAATTGCTACTTGGAAGGAAGCTTAGGTAGTTTTAGTCAAAGTTAAAAAGACCTGGAATTCTGGTGTTGAGGAACTTGGCTTCAGTCCTCTGCCATGAGCATGGTGATCCATAGGGAGAGCCAGGCAAGCTTTACAAGAAGAGATTTGTTGAAAGCTCAAATGGAGGATGGCAACTACTAAGTGTAAAGCACTGCTTCCCAGTGTAGCCTGACTTTGCTTGGAGGTTTTCCATGAGAAAGCGAAGTCTGGTGAGATCACATCCCAAGCTGAACTGATAAGAGAAAAGGGAATCCTTCCACAGTTGGAAGGCTGATCTCTACATGTAAATATTCAAAGTCATCGCCTCCGTTAACTTCTGTCTATCTATCCGGGCATGTGATTACTCCTCTCAGTCTGAGTGATTCATAGAAATGACCTTGTTTTCACCAGCAAGGGAAAATATGCCAAATCTTAACTTGGCAATAGACAGCACCACAAGTTTAGCAGAGAGATGGAAATAATGCCCCCAGTAGAAAAAAATGTGGGGGACGATACGTGCACAAAACAGCTTGGGAGTTTAGGAAAATATCCAGCCTCCTACTGAGATGCTTCAGGGTAATTAATGAAATGTTTCATTCCCTCCATCTTCTCGAAATTCTTCCTCCCCAGGGGCACTAGCTTTTATCAAAAAAATTTTCCATTTGGCTTAGTAGGTTAATAATGATGGATGGCTGGTTCATAAGGATCGGGTTTGGAACACATCTCACCTCCCACTACTGAAAATTAATCACAGCACAGTTGGCCAAAAGGTAGGTGGAAAGGAACACAAAGCTTCTTTGGCCTATTGGTGTCAGATGGCCTGCCAATATACAATACAACGGAGCAGAGGCATTAACAGATAGTAAACACCTCAGGAGCTGATGACATGTAGTCATCCATTTCTATTTTATACATCCTTTTTGTTTTGTATGAGCTGATAGATCACCTGCTGGTCTACTCACATCCTAAGAGTCCATCTAGCAGACTACTCAGTGTGAAGCACTGAACACCAAGGAAGATTAGAACATCACATGGAGAAGATCCAAAGAAAAGCAACAGGGATGGTTAGTGCTCTAGAAAATGTTATCTATGATAAAAGACTGAAAAGACTTGCTTTATTTAAGTCTGGAGAAGAGAAGGCTAAGCAAAGACATGATAACAGCACTCAAATATGTGGAAGGAAACATCAAAAAGTAAGAGAATAAACTGTTTACTGTATCCATTGTGATGAGGACAGTAAGTCAAAAGTTTAAAGAGTAGCTGAGGAAATTTTCATTAGATTGTGAAAAATGAAGGATAGTTAAACCCTGAAAAAAATGGGCTGGATTTCCCAGGACTAGAGGTTTCTGATTACAGGTCAGACAACCCTCTGCATGTGTTCTAGTGCTGGGCATAGGAGCTAATCAACATCTCAACATCATTTCCAGACATCTTCTATGACGCATGCTAAAAATCTCTTCTACCACAGTGAAGTCGTAGAAGTGAAGGACACAGCAGAAATGCACCCATCAACAAGACTTAATGCAAACAAGACAACCAGATACTAAACCCTGAGGAATAAGAATCTTCAGAATATCATAAGATCGTATTTTGTACAGGAGTCGATGACTTGACTTATCAGATAAGGTTCAAAAACATATAAAGGCCTATGGGGAAATCAATGTTCCACTCATTCATTTTGAAAATATTCTCCTTAGTAAATGTTTCAATTATAGCAAGAAGAAAACAGAATGTTCACATTTCTGGCAGCAAAACACAACCCTAATTGAAGATAAATATTGATTTTGGCTTTAAGTCAGTTTACAAAGAAAAATTTAAAGAAAATAATAATCTCTCATGGTGCCTTTTGAGGTTTGCAACATCTATTCAGAAAATGTTTGGTGAGTGACATTCTGCAGGGCACTAAATCAAAATGACCCATTATTAACAGTCTGATGAGAGGAATTCAGGAGAAAGACTGTGGAAGTGGGCTCTCATGATAGCAGTACTCATGCTAGTAGCACATCATAGGGTACAACAAAGTGCAAACTCGCCAAACAGGAGAGGAGGCATCTTCAGCCTAGTTCAATAAGGTTGTGCAGTATGAGTGTTTCCATCTTTCAGGAATGAGGCTTGTGCTTTTGGGCTTCTGTCGAGGACTGATGGACACATCTCTATACAGGGCCAAATCCAGAGGGAACTTAAGGGGATCAGCCTTGGTGTAGTAAACACTTTCTCTGTTTTAACTGAGAGCCCTCCAGATCCTCTGTCATGCAACATCCATGTCCTAACACACCATTTCTGTGACCATAACAGCATGAAATGTTACAGAGGAGCCCACAAATAAAAACTCAATACCAACAGGTTACTTTCCTTCAAATGAGATTAGACATCTGGAATTGGCTTTTATTGGTTTGGCTCTCAGACTGCCATTAAATTCATAGGAATGAAGGTGGGATGAGCCTGAGTAAGGTTAGTTTACTTGGCTCTTGATCTTTTTTATCTCTTTCCTCATCTACAACCTATCCTGCATAGTATAAAACCCTTCCAGCGCATAGCAGCTCTTCCTTTCCGCTGAGGAAAAATTAATAACAAAATCTAATAATAATAACAATAGTAACAGTAATGTCTACCATATGCTTTGTATCTTCGCCTCCCAGAGCTGCCCAAATTTTTATCCTGCCCTACTGCTGGGTCTTCATTTCACTCAAGTAGTGAAACTTTCTCTCCGAACTCTAACCTTCCTGCCCACAATGAATATTTTTTTCAGCAGTGTGAGAAGCCCTGGTCCCCTGGGCTGCGCTTGGGAGGCAAATGAGCCACAGTTCCTCACCAAAAGGTATCATGGCTCCTATCTCTATAGCTGCCAGACTGCAGACACACTGGCTGACCCTGCTTATGTCAAACCTTTCATAGGAGATGGAGACCACCTGCAAAGATGCTGATCCACCAGAGAATTTAAACACGTGGAATTTTAAGCATCAATTGGCTTTAAATCAAGGGGGGAAAAGTGCATTTCACTCAAGAGAACAAAGATGAATTCATATTGAGATTATTTTTATTGCATATTATTTTTTGCTAATGGCCCTAGCACTACATTTATCTATAAAGAAGCAGCCGTCATTTTTAAAGGTGAGGCAGGAAAGAGCTGCAGGGAAAAAGAAAGAAATGGCTTAAATTATACACAAACTGATTGCAAACTGTTCCCAAGCCCTCAATCAGCAATGCTTCATAAAAGTTTGACTATTCCCTACTCAGCTTCATTCTCTTTCTTTGCTAGAGGAGGCCCAGATTTCCTGCCAGGGACAGATGGCAGAAAATACCATAAAAAGGCCATTATCCTTTAGGCTCTGAGTACAGCTTACCCTATACGAAGTTCTTATTTACAGTTGTGTCATGGACTTGCTGTCATTTCTTGGTCAAGTCAATTGTTTTCCACGTGCCTAAGTTTCTCCATTAACTGTATGGAAGTTATGACACATATGTCCTTTGGTAAAACCATGTGGATGGGTCTGACATTGAAATAGCTGGAGTCTGAGCCTCTCAGGTATTTGCTGATACTGGTGCATAGCTAAGCCCAAAATGTAGGTATTTTATTGAACATTTCTGCCACCAGTACAAGTATGATTTGTCTTGATCTGCTTGATGACTTTCTATTAACTACCATTAGAAGGAGAGAGCAACAACCCAACTATCTTGGAAAGTCATTATATGAAGAGGAAATTACTTCAGACCTTCTGACTAATCTCCTTAACTGCCTTTTTTAATGTTCTAACTGGATGTGTGGAGAAGATGACACAGTTTTGAAAGATGGAAAAAAACACAGGGGAGACGTGGGCTGTCATGAGACAAAGGTTTTGCTTTCCTGCTCTTCTGCATGACCTTGGGAAAGTCATTGAGCCTCTGCGTCCACTCCCACGCTTTAGTTTCATAGTTAATGGACAACTCTTCTTGGTGTGGGCAGCCACAAACCACGCTCAGAAGCCTGGGGACAATAAAATCAGGGGAATTGCTAGATTCCCCTCTCCAACATTTTGGGTAGTGCAGGCCATTATATTTCACTTAATGATTCAGAACCAAATGATTTGCATTTGGATAAAATCTCTCTTCTACAAAGGCATCCCATCCGAGCTTTGCCAGAAATCATCCAGCAATATGGAATTTCTCACATAAATTTCCTCAGCTTTAAGCTTATCTACTCCTTATCACTTTGTCTTCATGTGCTGCATAGGGGAACAGTTCAGCATGGCCCCATATTTTCTTCCCCATAATATTCTTACACAACATATTTACCTTACCTCTCAATACTTTTCACTGATTAAAGATATTTATCCCACCAATGTTCTTGCTCCAAAAATTTTTCTCAGCCCTCCAATAATGTTTTTAGCTGTCTTGCAATTTTTCATGCTTCTTACAGCACCAGAGTTACAGGCTAGAGCAGAATAGTTTTGTAATAGATGAGATGGCCCAAGATGTGAGGCAACATTTATGGGGAGAAGTCAAATACTCCATTAGATCAGGGGATATATTTAGAATGAAAATTTTTCAAGTACATGCCTTTATTCAAACCCCAGACAAAGGCCATACAGAAGAACTGAATCACCTTTTTGGTCCTTTTTTGCAGAGCCAAAAATTGCACTAAATCCCTTGGTCTCCTTGGGAAAGGCACTGAGGGATATGGCCGCTGACTTATCTGCTCTGCTCCCGGGTTTCTGTCAGGCTGTATTTTCCACCATAAATTCTTCCACATACTGTCTACACCATGTCCTTGACTGTCACTGTGACCTGTAGCCCTCTTCTAAACCAGTAATAATAAATAAAGGAGGAGAGAAAGGCTCTTTGAAGACTGGTTCTGCTTTTCAAAGGGAGAGAGTTTGTCTTGGCAGAAAAATGAGATTTGTAGGAAGGATTTTAAAACGTGCCCTGCTGATTTTTGACAAGTGAGTTTTGGCTGAAAGATTATATGAGGTTCTGCTATCTATTGTTGTCATGTCATCTGTGTTTGTGAATCTGTTGTTAAAGCTCTCTCTCCCTGAAACATATTTTAATTTCCAGTATTTCAAGCATTTCCTTCCATATCCTTGCATTGCAAGATAGACACTTCTGAAAACAGAGTTGGTCGGAGGTATCTTCTTGATGAGAATTTTCTAACTTTAAGAACCACAGAAAGAAACCATGAATTTCTCTCTGTTGAAAGAACTTTGGGATCCTACTGCTGTTTTTTTTCTTTTTTTATTTCACTAGTCAGGGGGATGTATATGATGTGACTGTATTTGTACAGGTTTGGGGGAATGCTTTTTTAAAGAGAATGTAAAAAGCTTAGGAGAAAAGGAATTGTTACAGAGAAAAGGGTGGGTTTGGGGTTTTATAAGTGTTGCTTTATCATATTCTCAATCTGGGGCTAATTTTTTTATCTATCTAAACCAAGTCATTCATATAGCTAATAGGATCTGTCTGCTTTGGAGACACTTTAAATTCCCATAATTTACCTGCTAGTTTTCTTTAATTGCACACGAACATCAGCAGGAATAACTAGGGAGAAGGAAGGAAGGAAGGAAGGAAGGAAGGAAGGAAGGAAGGAAGGAAGGAAGGAAGGAAGGAAGGAAGGCAAGCTTGCTGTGAGCAAGCAACTGCATTTCGTGTTGCAGTCACTAGCTGGCGTGTTCTCCACAGTCATTTCAGCTCATCCCTGTTCCCAGCTCCTTCTTAGAGATTGTCCGTGAATTGAGAAATATTTTTCAAAGGGAAAAATAACAGGCAGAATACTGATAGACAACAGTGAATCATGTCCAAAGACACATCCAAAGACAATCCAGGCAACTCAAAGGCACTAGTGACTCGTTACATGTTTCTACGACTATTATCACTGCTAAGGGATTGTGAATAAATGGACCTACAATCCCTACTTCAGCCTCCGCAGCAAAGCCATACTTTGAGAGTTAGGTTGGGGAGAGAAAGTTAAGCAAAGAATCAGATTAACCAGGCAAAGAGGAGGGGCGAAGAGGCAGCAGGAGCCTGCACATCCCACCCAGTCCTGACGGCAGCATGCTTAGTCCCATGCTTAGTCCCACTCATGCCTGCAAGCCCAGAGAGCTGACCAGGATGGCTCTTCAGAAACTCTGAGCATTTGATATATCTTACCAGGAAAAGCAGTATACATGTATCCTCTTAGTTCCTGGACATACTTTATGCTAATAGAGACACCAATGTAGGTATCATGTGCAGGAGAGGATGATCAGCAGCCCCAACCTGCATCTAGTGGGAGAAATTGCACCCTTTTAAGATGCTGCCTGCACCGTTTCAGCAAACCAGCTGTAAGGCATTTCCTAGACAGACTTAAGTTCTGCCTATGCTCCAAGAAGGGCATAATAAAGCTGAAAATTCATACTGATCTGCTACTGTCCATTTGTACTACAGCATATTCCGTTTGCCAGCTGGGCCCACTGCACCCGACTTCTTTCCAGCCTGAGCATCTTTGCCCCAGAAATGGTGAACGAACCTCTGCCAGACACAACCCAACAACACATTGCAACCTAAACCTCGTGGATTTGCCTTGCTGCCATGGCATGGTTTCACCCCATATCTAATTTCTGCTCTTTTGAGCTCTGCATTGAGCTCATTGATGGGTTTTAGCACTAGCAAAGAACCTTGGGGCAGGCCTGAAGCAGGCGGAGGGAGCCACAGGCAGAGGTTAATAAATCCTTTACCATCAAAGTGAAGAACAGGAGGGGAAGGAAAATAGCCATCGGAAGAAACTGTTTCTTTGCTTTCTCAACCTATAAGGCTGCTACCCACACACTGCCAATAGCGCTGGGCAACTTTGATAACTGTTATCCAAATACTAATATTTAACTAACAAAGCTTCTTTTCCCAGCTGAATGTATGGGAACAGATTTTAATGCTCAGTTACCAGCAGCCTATTAACAAGTGACACCAGCCACAGTCATGCTGACATCCACCTTAGTCATCAGTGTGTCACCTGTGCTGTGTGCACGTTTTATTATTTTTCTAATATGGAAGCACCTGATGAACAGGAACGCATTCATCTTCCCTCCCGCAAGGAGGAGAGTCCTGAAATCTTAATGTGGTAAATGGGAAACAGAGACATAAAAAGATCGAAGGACTTGGACTGCAGAGGTTGGCTGTACTGGGTCTCTGCAGCCCTCAGGGACACCTGGCTACCCCAAACTGTGCTCATGTTACAGCATGCAAAGACCATCCAACATCCTGAAACATGCTGTCCTGCAATGTCCCAGCCCTCAGAAGGAATTCAGACACCTCGTTTCCAAGGAAATCAATCACAGCTAAGCACTGAGATAGCACCTGAGGGTCTAGCGAGGTCACACCAAAACTCTGCAGCTAAACTTGCAGTTATTCTAATATTATCTAGACAAGGAAAGTAGCAATCTGTGGAATTCTGTGTGATTTCAGGCTACTAATAAAAACAAATGATATCGTAACTGAAGATTTTAGTCACATTTTTATGATAGATGATAACCAGCAAAAATGATTCCTGAAAATATCTTGTATTTAAAACCCTCCTTCCAGCTTCATTTTGTTTACCATTCAAATGTTGAATATTAGTATTTAACTGATCATTAGTTGTTGATTTATTAGTGGTGATTTTAAAAATTCTACCAGCAATAAAGCCTGCACAGACAGCATGGATTACATTTTCTGCAAGCTCCAGTTAAAGCATTCATCCGTAGTCTGAAATCCATAAAGCTGATAAATTCCTCCTGTATTTCTGCTCTTGATTTTTAATAATCTCACCAAGCTGCAGGTGTGAACTGAGAAGGTGTTTTGAAGTTCCTGGTTTATGAGGCCTTGATTAATAAGCCAGGCAATACTGCAGGACCCAGGAATGCTTCCTGGCACTCTGGCCCCAGATCCAGGCATAAATACTGGCAAAACTCCAACTCTGTGATGGGACAGTCTCAACCCTTCCCACACTTCAGTTTCCATGCAAAGAAACCCAAGTAGAAAAGCTAGAAATGCTCTACAGTGTACTCAAACAGGCCTCCAAAGAAGGACCAGAAATGCAGTTTATTACCAAGCACAGAACAGACACAGCCATACACTTATATAATCAGAGTGTAAGTTACATTAACACTTAGGTCTGTGTTTAAATAATTCTTCCCTCAGAAGCACTGCATGAAAGATAGAGCATTAGCACCAGAGAAGCTTGAGGAAGAGGAGAGGGCAGGCTGTCTAGACCTGGCTCAGCACATGCTCGCAGATCAGTCTTGGCAGCAGAGGGCTGCACGTGCCCTCCTCTTTCTCCTGCAGGAAATACAGGCCAAAGGAGCAAGCAGAATTCATATCTCAGGTTTACTTCTACCATGTCTCACCTTGGATGATCCAGGGTCTCTGCATTGCCCCTGGTTTGGTGCATAATGAGGAGAGGTGTTCTGTAGTCATCAGTGCTCCAACATGTGCCAGCAAGATCCATCGGCAAGGAGATCCTGCTACCCTCTGCCAGTTATTTACTTGACAGCTAGGACAGAAGAAGCCAAATCTTTCCTATCTTCTTTTAAAGAAACTGCTCTTGCCCAAGGGTCTCATACATTTTCTGTAAAGGGCATTAAAAATATTTTGGTTCTGTCCACCCTAGCAAGCCAATGTGTTTTCAATTTGGCACAAAGCTCCTGGGAGGGGACTTATTTTTGACAAATGTTGTAAATAATGAGTCATTTTCTAGTGCAGACACTCTCTTGGGCTTTAACCTATAGGTTTTCTTCACTGTCATTGTTATTTATATGTCTGAACTTCTTTTATTCCTCATTTCTGTCCCAGTGCAGCTTCATGCTGCACAATAGTATTTTCAGGCAGAAAACAAAATAATATGCAGAAAAGATGTTATTATCTCTCTCCTCCTCTTGTAGGACCTCCCTAGGTGGACTTTGTAAAGGCTGAACAGTTCTTGATAAAGTATGAGATTAGTAAATAAAAAATAGCAGCAGCTTCATGTTTACTGCATCTCTGTAGCATAATGCAGCATCATGATGGCTGCAGTGATCATGAGCTGGTGGAGTTCAGGATCCAGCGAGGAGGTAGCAGAGCTGCCCAGTAGCCTTGCAACCGTAGCCTTCAAGAGGGCCAGCTTTGGCCTTGGAAGATCCCCATGGGCTAGGGGTCTAGAAAGAAGGGGGCCCAAGAGAGCTGGCCCATCTTCCAACATCACTTCCTCTAAGCTCAAGATCAGTGCATCCATATGAGTAAGAAGTCAGGCAGCGGGGGCAGGAGACCTGTGTGGATGAGCAAGGAGCTCCTGGCCAAACCGCAACAGAAGAAGGCGGTATACAGAATGTGGGGGAAAAAGGACAGGCCCCTTGGGAGAAATTTAGGAATGTTGTCAGGGAATGCAGGGATGCGACAAGG
>JAVCKT010035476.1:0-19856 GCA_032273925.1 Rhynchotus rufescens | reverse complement strand
CTAACAAAAAAATTGGCTAATTTCAGACAGCTGAAAAAATGAAACAGTGTCTTCTTAACTAATTGTCAAGACTGAGGGCATACCCGTGATGATGCTGACTCCCCAGCCCTGCTGCCTTCCTAAAGGAAAGTTATCCACTTCCTCATCCTGTACTTTTGATTTATATTATTTTTCATTACATCTTCCTTGGAGAACAAGCTTTGCCTTCCAAATGTCTGGCATGTTTCCTGCATTACTGCAACTGGAATACTAAATCCTAGCAAGATTTAGGGAATAATATAATAAGGACGACAGAAATAACTGAAATAGATGAGAACATATACATATTTTATGGGTGGCCACATTCGAAACCTTGGCTTAGTGGTCTGAGTTCCTGAAATCCGTGGAAATTCTCCCATTCATATCTTTGCAAGTGTTTCTGATCAAAGTTTTTAACTCACTCTCTTTCTTAAAACTTTTCCTCTTTAAATTCCCTAACACAGAAGTGCTATGTAAAGTTTCGAATTTGTTATATTTCACAGTGGAATAGAACAATATCATTCGATTTAAATTCGATACTGGATCATCGGCAGCAAAGATAGTAAAGTCTCCCCTGCACTATTGAAAGTTATTCACACAACTTCAAGCTTCAGTCAACCAGCTATGCATAACCATGAAACAATTTACTTTCAATAAACAAGTATATTCCTGAAAATGTTACTCATTCATAAACTGTTGGTATTTTATATACATCTTTCCTAACTCCCTGATCAATGTTGCCTCAGTGTCTGTGTCTAGGTTGCTTTAAGAAAAAACTCTGAAGTTTCTCAGGGCCAATCTCACTACCATTTATACTGCAGACTTCCAAATAAACAATCCCAGGTGTGGAAGTCAAGGTGCATGAGGATGCTTAGGAACTCAGCAATGTTTAATTGAGAAAATGCAGGAATAGGTGTCAAATAAGGAAAACAGAGTATAGAGCACATTCTGCCTACGACTACCTACTGGCTACCCAGTGTTATAGATGCAGGACTGATTTTGCTGGGCTACTGAGTCAGGTTATCTGGTTTCATTAATCAGACTTGTTTTATGTTAAGGCTGTTAGTTTTTCTGAGGTGAAAATAACAATACTTGGCTATTCACCCACAAGGAATCCTTAACAGAACTGAGAACAGGATGTAGGAATTGTAGGTCCTATTTCTATGATATTCCAACCACTAAGCACCATCTGAACCTGAGGGCCATGCAACAACAATGTAAAGGCAAGAAGAAACAAACACAGTCATACGTGACATTTTCACTGATACCAGTCAATGAATCCCATTTAGCACAAAACCATTCAATATTAATCTACTTGGCTTTACTGCAGACCAATATCATAATCATGTCATAATCTTACTCCATGTTATTAGCATACACAGTACCAGCAAGACTAGTATGTATGGAATCAAATGACAACCAGAAAACAAATGCAATTCCATTTCTTTGGAGACTAGCACAGGCAGTGCCTCACGGGCTTGAGAAAATTGTTCTTGTACTTTTATCAGCTGATAACAAAAATAATTACAGAATACTACCTGATATATCCCTCTTTACTATGTAAATAGAGTTTGCATCTACACATGAATGAACATTACACTTTTCTTGTACTGATTAGGTGCCTAAAGTGATGGCTTACTGTATACCTTTCTCTGTGAGCTATTTGGTTTTGAACTTAGCGCTGAAAATTCTCAATGTGATGCTATAATCTTTGCACCAAATGCACAGAGAAAATGACATTGTTTCTCTAGGAGCCAAAGTGCTTTGCAAGAAGCTTCGTTGCATGCTTAATGCTGAGGCTGCTTAGTGCTTATGGCTGTATGTTATGTAAGGAGAAGAGGGAGGGAGGAAGAGGAGAAACTGATGAAAGGAGAAGGTCTGTGGTCTCCTCTTCTCCTAAAGTGAACAGTGTTGTTAGTATCATAGGAGTAGCTAGAACTAAAATGAAGCCTAAAAATTAGTCTATATAGGGTTACAGATACTGTGAAGTCAATATGCATAGATTTTGACAAGAAAAGATATTATCTTTGCAATACTATTATTATGATAACTCAGCAAATTTATAGGACAAGCTCTTTTTCATATTTCTTTCTTTCCTCTTCTCATTGCTCAGGACATATCTTTGTTTGAACCCCTACTGCCCCCCAGTTTGCACTTGGAATTCCTCTCTAAGCTCCTATCAGACAGCTTCCTGGAGGCAAGTGAAATGGGTTTGGCTTTGCCTTGGGACAAAAATCAGGAAGTTTACCAAGTCATTTGTCTTACAGCAATGTGAGTGAAGACAACATTCCACTCTTCTCCCCCTTGTTCCTCTCTAATCCTCTCCTCCAGTTCTTTTCTCTCTATCCAGTTATATTTCTGCATATTATGAAATAGAGACATTTTCCAGAAGCATATAGGCTTCAGGAAATCCCCTTTTTAAAAGGTCTCACAGCATAATCCAGGAAGGCTTTGCCTTTGGAAACCTGGGTCATGTTCAGCTTCCCATCAGTCCAGAGAGTCTGACAGATCTATTCCTGACTGCCAGGAGGGGGAGCTAAGACAGCAGGAAACTTTCTTTCCTGTCAATAAACAAATTAATGAATATAGGACAGGTTTCTTCCCTCTGTGTCCTTCCTTGCACACTCATGAACACACTTGTTGCTATCAAGAGTCCAGGATCATCAGAAGTTGCTGCCTTGTCCGGTAGTGTGGCATGCTGGACAAACCACTGCTTCTAGGAAAATTGTTTTCCCTCTCTCTGATGACTATTGGATATGATCTGCAACATGGTTCATGCCTGCTCTCTGCCTGTAGGTTCATCTACAGAATGTAATTATTATATAGATGTGAGGAGGCATTTAAGAGTGTGTGGGAGAGAGGGAAATGGAAAGGGAAAAAAAACAGGATAGAGAAATACTTGGGAAGGAGTATAGCAGCTATAGCAAAATTTTCTCCCTCTACAGAATAGTAGAAAACAGTTGCAGATCGAAAGACAGAACAAACTAGACTATAACTACCTGACAGCAACCACTGTATTTCAGGATGTGGCACTGAAGTAACTACAGTAACTAAGTTATAAGCACTTGGGCTGTAGCCAGAAATTCAAAACTACCAACTATCTTGCTGGACAGTGAGCTGTGCCATCCTTCCTCTTCAGGCTTGCAGCTTTGTTCATAAGCAGGTGTGGAAGTTCACAATGAGAACACAGCCTATCTGGACTAAAATGTTGTTGTTGCTCTGTTTAACAATTATTTATTTATGATAGAAGGAAGTTGTTCATAAAACTTGATGTATAACTTCACACAGACCGCATGACCTGTAGTAATTAATAAAATAGCAGCTACTGTAAACCCTGAGCCCATAGAATTGAAACTGGTGGTTTCAATTCTGTGAAAAAAAAGATAAATTCCCACAGATTCTTTTTCTGTCAATGAATTTTTTTTCAAAGTCAATGTATGTCAGAGGATATGACTATATTAGTGATAAAAAGAGTTTGTTCCTTTAGATTTCAGAAATGAAAGTCTGTTGAACACCTAGTAGCAAATGTCAAAGAAACAGCCCATTTCCTACTGCAGTTGCTTTCATAGACATCCCTGTGTTATCTACCCAAACTTATCTGTTGTTTTGCCATACCATTCAGTTCAAGTTGACTGTCCATTTGCATTGAATAAAGCTGCACTGGACTTTGCTATAACCTTTTTAACTTCCATTATTATAAGAGTGGGAGCTCAAAAACTGGAAGACTTCCACTAAGGACTTCCTGCTTATGGAGCCCTGAATTTTAATATAGGAATTGTCAAAAACAGTTATTGCAGTTAATTGCAGTTGTCAGTAGAAAAGGTAATGAGGACACAAATGGCAAACTACAAAACTAAAACTGGAACTGCTTCCATAAGAAGACAGGATGCCTTGGGAAAAGAAAACATGTAGAACTCCAAATTTTTAACTATTTTGAGCTTTTGAATTGTCTAGGACTTCATGGAAGCCCCAAGGCTGTGAGAGCCCAAGCATCTATTTATAAGGAAATCTCTGTGCTTTCATTATAAAATTGCTGATTGTTGCAAGTCTTAGTCCAGATGGTGACCATCATGATATTTTCGCTCCAGCAGGCAAAGAGGAACAGATGATCACCTCCAGGACCGATATTAAATGGAGTTTTGCATCTACTAGCAAAGGGCTATTGGTGTCTTTATTAACCTTCCCCCAAGGCCTAGTCTGATTTTTCACCAGTCTAATGATGTTCAAAACTTAACTAATATGTCAAAAAGCCAGAAAGATCAATTTAAAATGCTGGTGAATTAATTCTTTCATGCCTGAAGATCTGATTTTATATCTTAGGTGAAATAGCTTTGATGCATCTCATCTAGGACTCCATAAAATCAGCAATGTAATATGTGATGATGTAAAGCTGTATTGAGAAAGTTTGAAATGGCAGATGAAAAGAATCTTACATGAGGAGCTATCTGGAACATTTCAACAAAATGCATTTTCATTAAAATATATGGTTTCATTGAAGTCAAAATGTTTCATGGAGATTTGTCAGTTTTGATTATGTTTTCAATAAGAAATGTGCCTTAGGTCCAATGCTTTCTGATCATTTATGACCAGAGGGAGAGAGAGAGAGAGACAGAAAAGGAGAGCGGAAGAATAAAAACTTGACTGTTTTATGAAAAAAAAAAAAACTGACACAATTTCATTTCATGAAAGCATTCATAAAATAGTGTTTGCTTTTCCTACTTTAAAACGAAATGAAAGTTGTCATGAAGTGGAATTATCTGCCTCTGGACAGTTCTACTTAACATGGTAAAAGGACAAGAAAAGGAAAAAAAATTCTTTGTTTGCTTTCCTGACCCTTTTTCAAAGGGTCTGTGACAAAACTTTCTGTGATAAAAACTGGACATGTCTGTTTGAAAAAAAATAATCATACTCAACTAATTTTAAATATTTCTCCTTTTAGAACACAAATGTCCTGTGTTGTGTTTATTATAATGTATTTTGTACTATGAAAAAAATGAAGGCAACCTGCTGTTTCTTAGCAAGCAAATTGGTCTCTACCTATAAATTATTCTGCACTGTGAAGCAAACAGTTTGCTTTTATCTAGCGATATGTGGGCAGCCTGGCAAAACGTCTGTGGGTAATTTGAAAAAGCTGCTTTTAGTGACCTAAGTGACTAAACATTGCTTCTGTGCAGACAACATCTTGACACATTTTCAATGTGTTGCATGGTGCTACATCATTGATGAGATTCTGCATGGTGTCACATTACCTTGTGGGATATCATATTCATTTATGGTCTTAGGAAAATGAGTATGGGCTGCCACTTTCTTATCTTCCTTATCTGTGGCACAAGGCAGAGGGATAAAATATGGTACTAGCTGCTCCCTGACCTCTGAGCTACCTTGATATAAATAAAGCTCTAAGTGTCATCGTATGTATATCCTTCCAACAAAGCCAGATGGAGATAACTCCTTTCCCTTTTAATATTACTTAACATGCTGCTTCTTCACAGTGTTAAGAGCTATTCTAAAACACTGCTAAGGCTCTCTTAAGAAGCACAAAGTAAGTTGCTTATACCTTAATTTTCTCTTAACATTGAAAAGGACCCATCACCTACGCTATAGACATTATGGGACCAATGAAAAAGACAAGTTTCCCAGCTAGAGAAAAAAAAATTTACTTCTATGACACCTAATCCGTATGCAACATAGGTAAGGCTACCAAACGAATTTTTAAATCATTGCCATCAGATAACTAATTAACAGGAAAGGGGAAAGATATTGAAAGGATGGATGAAGAATATACAGCTACTCAGGTGAATAGCTGAATTATTTATCAACTGCACAATATCTCAGCATCAACAGCGTCTGAAAAAGGTCTGGATTTTTTATATTTTTCCAAAAACTCAACAACTATTCTTTTCTGCATACATAGGTGGAGAAAAAGGACAGTATTGTCACTACTCCAAGAATGGCACTATAGCACCCTGCACAGGAAACACCATGTGACCCTACATAACATCAGAATCAGAAAGAATAAAATAATAAGCCTCCCTCCCAGACCTATTGTATATCAGTACAAAAACATCCAGCTTGCTGTGGCATTCTCATAAAATCCACTGTTTATCTGGACACCAGTGAAAGCAGTGATTTCCATTACAGTTCAGTGAGAAAAAATATCAAATAAGCAGTTTAATTTTATTTGGGCTTGCCATTTATTTTTTTGCTTATTTTCTTTGCTGGCAGAATTTTCCCATTTCAGACAAGTCCAAGGTATATTATGCAAGGATTTCTTTAAGTCTGTATGATAGTCTCTATTTTCAGTTAGAAGGTACTATGTCCCTTTTCCATACCAGTGACCAAACACATGTCCTAAATATGTACACGACTGAGGACTGAAAGATTTGAAGAACATAATGATAGGCAGCGAGACTAAAGAAATTATTCAGTGCTGTGGGGAATGTCAGTACAAGCCCTGATTCTGGCAGTGACAAATCATTCTCAGGCACATTGTTCTTAGAGTTTTCCTTTGGTGAAATGGAGTAACTCTTCCTTTCCCCAGAAGCGCTTGAAATTACTTATTTAATTGCAAAGTTCTTTGAGAAGGAGAGGCTATATGGGACTGCACAGAACTGTAACAGAGAAGTTTCACTTTCAGGCAAAAATATAAATAAGAAGCAGCTAGGAATCGTAAACAGATGGTTTTAAGCCAGTGATTCTCAGCTTCAGTATTGAAGCCATATAGACCACATGTTTTTCTTCTGCATTAGCTTGCTTCATGTTTTGCATGTACACAGTGTTCTGACTAGGATCACAGGCAAGGATACAGCAGTGGCAACAACTAAACATCTCATTTCCTTCACAGGGTCCTGCGCGAAGGGAAATACTGCACCATGGATGTGTGTTTATGGAGAAGCAGCTCATAGTATACTAAAGGCTTGGTATTCAGTCCTAAACTTTCAGAGGTCATTATATGTTCCCAGTAACTGCTCTAAAACTTTTTTAGAGCACTCTACTAGGCTTATTTCACTTTGGAAGTTCAAAGCCTACACCCTCAATGAATCCTGACAGAGACAGAAGAGGGAACAGAAAGCAAATTAGCTTTGTTTTCCTCTCCTCTCCTTTGTCTCTGAGGTCTGTGTGCAGTTGCAACAGTGAGATCCAAATTGCCAGCAGGCCCAACCTCAACACAGAGCAGCAGTGGAGAGAGAAGGAGTCCTGTGCCGTTAATGCTGCATAGTGGGTTATCTTTAGCCCTGTGCAGGCAGCCAACAAGAAACTTGTGCACCACTTAAACTCTTAATAGCTTTTAAGTGGGTCCTAAGAGGTGCAGAAGCCTTGCATTGGCCTTCAGCCCAAGAGCAACTTGTCCAGCTGACAAGTGCCAAGGCATTTCAGGCAAGCAGACTGTTTATCAGTATGTTGCCTTGTGGTACTTTTCAGCATAGTCATTATTGCAAGTAATCACAGTAGTATTCTTATCAGCATTTTGTGCTTATACAGAACTAGACACCTCAAATGAGTGTAGGAAGGCAGGGAGGCAGTACACAATGAAACCTGAGAGAGGGCCAGAGGCACAAACATAAAAAAATGTGAGGTAGAGTTTTAAGCTATCCCATGGGCAGCAATATATGCCTGCTCAAAAATCCAATTATTGCTTTCTTCTGTCTGCAGAACAGTACATCTATCCAGGTCACTGCATGAATCAAATACGACATTCTTTCGTTTGCTATGCAGACCTCTGGGTATCTTAAACGGACTTCATCCAAAAATCTGCTGAGGGAGTTTGGGAGTTTGTTGAGGCAGTCCCTGTTCTATATGCCTTCCTAAGCACGGGAGAACTGGGATCTCCATTTATGTATACACCAAAATGTTATATATTGGAGGTAGGGGGTATTTATTTATACTTTTTATATTATATACTAATAAGGTACACATTTCTTCTAATCCACTGATACGGGGTGTAAAACCAGTGTTAACTTTAAATCCAAGTCACAGTGTTTTCAACTCTATTACCTATGCTAGTCTCTTCTGACCTCTACACAACCCTTTTGTAAAAGAGGCTATAAAATAAGGGGACTGTAAAGCATATCAGCTTGAAAGGCCAAGAAGATATTTCTATGAGACATAACAGCAAGCCAAGGCTCACATCTTCCTGTTTAATTTCTTATCAGATACATACTAGCAGAAGTGGAATGATACCTATGGAGCATATGAGGAAGAAACTACTGCATTATGGATAGAAGAATAGCAGTGGAGCCTACAACCAGCCTACAAGCAGAGAAAAGATTTTTGTGAGTTTGAATTGCTGCTATTGTTGTTTGGACAAGGAAATTTTCCTATACCACAAAGATACCTTCACCTCACTTCTCCATTTGGACTACTGTGTCTCTGTGTGCTACTCAGGAGATACAACCTGGAGAGCAGAAGATGCTCTGAAAACAAGAAAAAAATATTAAAAAGGGGTCACTTGGGTAGTTTCAAACACGCAACTTCAATTTGAATTTTTCAGGAATTTATCAACCATTCCATTTCAGATTTATCTAGACCTCTCTGTTCCATGATAGCAAATAGTTTTCTTGAATTCAAAACAGGTGTAACACTATATAGCACAAAAATCAAACAATTGCAGCTACTCCAGAGGATAACAGATTTACTGACTCCAAAGAGCTTGAATCAGCTCAGTCCAGAACACTAGAATCTGTTTACTGTATAATATTATTTTAGAAATCCTTTCCTGGCCAGCTCAATCAAAATGAACAGTATTTCCTAATACCATATTTCCTGAGAGATACTGCCGCACGCTCTATCCAAACAGGCTTAAACTAACCCACCCTGGCAGCAATTATCTTCAAGGCTTTTGAGCCTTTGGGAGATATTGCCCTCCTCTGTTCCAGTGAAGCAGAAAACCATCTTGTATCCAAGAGGAAAGACAAATCTGTTTTCACATTCTATGCAAATGTGTTTTACTTAAAAGTTCTGCATAGGAAATATACAAAGGCGAAAGGTTTGCCAAAGCAAAAGAATTCATTGGCATTATTACTAATAACCAAGTATTTTTTAAGCATGGATAAGGACTGACTAAGCATCCAGTGTTTAAATGCATTCACTCTAGTTGTACTCGTCACTTTTAGAATTCCTGTGCTATGAATTACTGAGCTACAGCTAAAATGAATATAAATTTAAAATGACCTGTGTAGACACTTGTAGCAAATTAGCCATAAATTCACAGACACCAGCCTTCACCTGCCTCACATTATCCAACAACAGGGACTGAATTAGGAAAAGTCCTGTAGGCAAATCATATCCTTTTTTATACCAAAAGTCGGTGAGATTCATCCAAGTTAGTAAAACGTCAGTTTAAAACAGATAAAAGAATGTATTTTACACAGCAGGTAGTAAACTGAAATATGTGCCACAGGACTGTGTGGAGCAAACAGCATCAGCAGAGTCAGAAAAGAATTCAACAGTCTCATGTGCAACAGATCTTTCCTCATACATATTTGCTTCAGGACAGGAGGCAGGGACACAGTCCGACTCTGCCCTCCCTAGTCCCACAGTTGGCAGCATTATTGTAGACCTACAAGGGGAAAGGATGGCAAAACTGCAACTCCAGCAGTCTCTTATTACTGACTTAGAAAGACCACTGGCTATCTCAGTTGGGATTTGTTTATATTTTTGCGGTCACACTTTAAGGTCAGAACTATGGATTGAGATCAACACCAGAAACTCTTTGCACACACTGATCTATCCATTCCACTTACTCTCAGAGAATACCAGTCAGAAGTTAAGTAAGTGCCATCCTCTAAAGTATCTGATAGCATAAAAGTCACTGACACCACTTGAATTCTGCATTTCAAAGCTTCAGGTAAGTGTTAATAACCATAAATAAAAATGATCAAATAATATACATCCAAAGCAATTTCTATTTACTCCTGCCATTGCTAGAGCAATGTGATGCAGCAAAAGGGAAGAGAGAGCTCACTGTTTTGTACTTGGGTTTTTTTGAGGCCATGAGTTTTTAAAGTGAGAATAAAAATAAAATGGTGAAATGATGATGCAAAGATGTCAAAGATGCTTCTAGTGCTACAATAAGCTCTGTTTTCCTAAATAGCAATGTCTTGTTTTAGCTTTGGAGGACAGGCAGTCTCACAAAATGAAGTACTGACCACTGAAGGAACTGAAACGTATCATCATGGTTTGGACTCATGTCTTCAATGACCTTTGAACTTTTCCTGTAGAGAACAACCCAAGCCACAATGTCCATATATAGAACTGTACTGCCTTGAAGCTCTGAATGTTTTGAATCTAGGGTTTCATTTTGAACACATCTGTAATTTTTATGTCAGTAAGCTTTGCAGAAACATCATTAAATTCTTTTTAAAATTCCTTTTCTATTCTTTGTATGTTACAGATGGGATCTTTTTTCTCAGTTTCCTACCTAGGCTTTGGAGATAGAGGTCATTGGACCAGCAACTATATAAAGTCTATATAAAGTCTGTGAACTTGGTAGGTTATGCCTTTTTCTTTTGGATTGCTGGGAAGATTGTCAAGCAGAACCCTTTGTAAAAACAGCCACTTGCTCACTTCATCTTCTTTGAGATATAGTATCTTGAAAGACCCTCATTTTTCACTAACCTAGGGAATTCATAGCTCTGAGATTCAAGGTAAGGAAAGTTTAGAAATTTCTTTTCTCTTTTTACATTTGATACTTTTAACAAATAAAATTTCAGTGTAAACACAATGATTAGAAGAAATGAGATCAGAGGAAATATGCATCCTTGCTTCTTTGGATCCTTTTCTCAATTTTATCCCATCACTATTAAGAATATCTCAAGGACCATGCTAATGATTTCCTCTCCCTTGTTGAATAAACAATTCAAAAAATTGCACACCTGTCTTCTACTGTAAACCTAAATGAAATTGCAATATTTAAATTTTATTTTTTAACAATCACTATTTGTGTGCTGTTTTATTGATCTAAGCTAAATAAAATAAATTACAGGAATGGTATCCAAATATCTATGATGCTGGCAGTCTGTAAATGTTTCCTAACAGGAAATGCAGATAGTTTATTTCCTCCTTCCTTAAAATATGCAATTACAAATCTGTGGTCACAGTTCCATACTTCCACGCTGTATCTGCAAGCTTTGTCTGTAATAGTCAGCTCACCTTTGGTGTCAGCATATGAGTCCAGCCATGATAGTAATGATAATATAGCCATGATATATTCTGAAGCTAGCCATGAAGGTTCAAATGCTGCTCTGTCACTAATAGATTATTGTATTCCAAGACTTGGTGGCCATGTTCGTTATTATATATATCATCATTCGCCTCCTGGCCATTCTTTTTAATTCAGGCTGTGTCAGTAGCGTCCAGTCATTACTCATTAAAATGGGTGATGAGTATAATGAAAAATTAAGAAGTAAATTTAGGGAATTTCTTAGAGTATGAAGCAATATGAAGAAGTGCATGTAAGACAGTCATACTTTTCTTTCCCTCCCTCAGCACCAAATCTAAAACTGAACTGAGCCAGTAGCAATGGAGCAGACCTCTAAAGAGTGCTGCTTGGAGAAACCACCGTCTCAGCAGAGACATCTCAGAAACCACCTCTACTTTTCAGGCTTTCTTCTTTTTAGAGATTATCTTTTCCCTGACATGCTCTTGGGGTGAAAAACACCTTACTGTCAGAAACAGTAGAAGATGATGAAATGAAGAAGCAAAGTGAGACCAGCTTTCTAACGGATAGCAAAGAGACTCCCCCTGCACACAGATGAGCTCTAAGTGGTGCTGTTTAATTGATAAATTCATTTATCTTCTCAGAAGTGCTGTGGTGGTCTGAAAAACCTTTAGCAATCACATTTGCAAGTAGTATTCACATACTATAATCACAAAGCATTGAATCTTGTGGGAAAACAGAAAAGCTCAGTTCTTTCAAACTCACAAGAGTCCAGGAGAAAGAGCCAGAATAAAAATGGCAGTACCTTTATATTCATAACAAATTCAGCATAACTGGAAAACTGCAAGGTAGAATATATAAATGAGCAGATGTGTTTCTTAAGCTTAATGTAAACATTAAATAAATATGATTGATTAATTCAATTAATCCACTTGGCTTTCTGCTTGAATATTTATGATAACTCTATCTCTTCTGAGCATAATAAAAGGTAAAATGAAGCCAAGCACCCCAAAACAGTATTCTCCAACAAGCTGCATGGATAGATTTTCCCAGATATCTCACTACAAAGGCGCTGAAAGCAAACAAGATAAAGTATCCTCTGCTGGCGCCTATTCAACCAGCCAAGAACTATGTTTATGGCACTACCACAGTCTTCATCAAGCCAGTGTCACAGCAAACACAAAGGAAATTTTGTTTTTAATTTCCTGATCTTTTTTTCAGGTTTTGCATTGAAGTAATCAAAATAAGGATTCCAAACTTCAGGCCTAAATGTTCACATGATGGTTTTGTGAGAGTATTTTCTGGCAATACTATAGATAATTACATTCATCCTGCTACTCATTTGCATGTTTACGTTTGGGATTTGAGAGCTTCACCTTTGGAATTGCAACACTAGCCATGTTTCTGACCAGATGGCTGCCAGCAGGTGATGGGCTAATTCCCTGGTTCATTTGTGTGTTATGAGAACACAGGACTGGAGGTGACCTCCTAGGTCATTGAGCCCAGACCCCTGCTATCACAGGCAATGGCCTCACTGAGAGGTAACACATTAGCTTGGAGCTGATATATAGTTTGTTCTTCCTGCTGAGAAGTCTTCAGTGGCCCTTCCCATTTTCTCCTGGGAGATGAGGTCTTGTGATTGAGCTGCTTTTGTTCTGAGGGTTAACAAACAATCCCCCACAAAACCACTGTGTGACAAGCACTATTGGCCTCCTTGTGGAATTCAGAGAGTGTCTTTATATCTCAGATGAGATTTAGAAACTGAGCCTCTGTGGGTGTATTTTGCATTTGGCTGTAGACTGCATACCGAGTCATGGCAGCATACACAGGAACTACATGAAACTTTAGGCCTTGGACAAAACTGCTCTGGCACAGACAATATCAGAATCAGCTCATACTTTTCTGAGAAATGAAGGATAATACCCAATATATGGGATATTACAGAGTTAAAGCCTAGGGATTTAGGACTTTATATAACTATTCTGCATTGGGAGGTTATTCTCAGCTTCCTTCAGGAGGCCTTGTTGCACCTTTGGAGCAGCTGAGAATGAGGACAATGCAAAGTGTGTCTTCAGTCTCCTTTGGCCTTTGGCAAAAGGTGCTGTTATGCTAAGGGAAAAAAAGAAAAAAGAAAAAAAGCTGCACCATATCTTCCTCAGAGAGTTAAATTAAGTTGCTTAAGGGTTGCAAAGTGAGACAGGAGCACAAGTAAAATTAAAAGTTACAAGTTCCTGTCTCCTAGTCTGCATTCAATCAATGAAACCACATGTTCTCTCTGCTTAGACATCCACCTTTGAAGACGTGGCCCTTAATGGCCTGAGGTTTGACTGTTCTTGTTTTTTTGTTTTTTTTTTTTTTTTTTTTTTTTGCTCTTCAGCTTTTACTGACAGCCTCAGACAGACTCATTCAGTGCAAGTATAGGGAAGAAGACTGGTGTCACAGTGGGGAATTCAGTTTAATGAAAGCACTTGCAGAAATTCTTTTGTTTACTGAAGGCATGTAAAGGGACAGTATGATTTACAAGGTTACAAGGAAACAAGTACACAGCTTGCCCTGATGCTGTGGCTAAGACAGCTTGGAAACTATTGTGCTTTGTGACAGAACAGCACAAACACATGCTGCCGAAAGCCACAGTAGCTATTCAAATCCATCTTTGTTTTAACTACCAGCTATTAAAATGACCGTGCTGGTTTTACCTTATTCTCCCTGACAGTGGATGACGAAAGTCCTTTTAAATGCTGAGAAGTTGCAAGTCTGTGTTTTCTAGATTTCAGGGGGAATTTGTCCTTCATGGTTTTTGAATGGCACTGCAAAGCCAAAGCCAAAAAACACCTCTAGTTACTGTGTCACTGTGCACTGCAAAAGGCAAATATTAAGGTCCACATGACATGAAAGTGCCTAAGTTTTACTGCAGCTAGATTTTAATGTAGATGGAAACGAGAGGGGTTTGAACTCATAATAGTTACTTTACCTTAGGAGCAAATAATATACTTCATGTTGATAATACCAGGTTACTCCAGGTAGGGAAATTACCTCTGTCTTGATTCAACAAATCACTCTGACAACTCTGTGCCAAGAATAAATAGTCATTTCATCTCTTAATACTGCTTGAACTTGTATAGTCATAAATATCAAATGAGCCATCTTGCTCTTCAAACTGAGATTAAGAAAATGGGAATAGCTAACTGAAGAATGTCACCTCTTATTCTGCTCCTCAGATGTTCTTGACTTAAATATCATTGTTTTTTAAAATGTATTCATTCTTCAGAACCATACAAAAAAAAATCTGCTCATTACAGCAATGAGAAGGCTTATTATTGAAAATGTCCTTCATTTCTGCAATTGGTCACATTAGTGATATGGAGAAGCTTCTGTTCTCCAGACTCATTATTATTTTGATCAATTTTGTGGTGTACATGTTTACAGAAAAAGATTTAAGATGAAACCCACACAACAGTTTACAAATCTCTTTTCAATGCCATTCAAAATTCAATCACATAAATATACCCAAACATCAAGGAAAAAAAGAATGCAAATGCATCTCCAGTTTTCAGGAATTTCTACTTTCAATGCCAAATTCTCTACTATTGAAACAAGTCATTTTCCTGTGCTTTGATTGACCAGCAGAGATCATACGTCACCTGATATTTGCCTGACAATATGTTGACATTTCCAACTAAAGCCTGACCAAGAGATCACACAAACATTTAAAAAAATGTAGAAAGAAGAAATTTTTTTTAGCACCTTCAGCTCAGCTCCATGCTAAAATTTTCTAACACTTGTGGAGAAATATTTATTTTTTTAAACCAGTGCCACAATCTAGTAGGGAAATTCAAGAAAGTGAATATTCTTCCCCTCTTAAGAAAAAAAAAAAAAAACAAAGCTGATTTTCATTGCAATCCTGTACAATATTTTAGAATATCATCTAATGCTTTTTCAGCAAAATTACAATTACTGTAATATAAAACAGACCGTGCCGTGGATGCTAGTTATTTTAAGCTTAACTTTAAATACTTGAATGTGATATTTCTGACATTTATTTTATACTTGGGAGTGGATTTATTTGTGCTAGTCTGGATTTTCTTCACAAGAAAATCCAGAAATTAGTAAAGTGATAAAGGAACTTGCTCTATAATGAAATGACATTTTTGAGAAACTAGTACAAAATCATGGATTCCTTTTCCATATATGAAGCTCCATGGCTTTGATTCTGGCTCTCATTCTACCCTACTGTTTTTGAAGTCAATGGAAAATTTCCCGTTAGTTTCAGCTGGCCCTTTGTTTTATTTTCAAAAGTACTTTTGAAAGTTTTCCATTTCTTAGTTCCCATGATTTAACCTTGGGTGTGATCCTGCAAGAATTTATATGCACATGAGTAGGCAGGCCTACTGAAGTCAGTGAGCCTGGAGGATTGGACCCAACATCACTGCTTGTATTATATCACTTGATTTTTCCATCCAATTTTTTAATTTAGAATGTGTACATTCTAAATTCATTCTTTGCAGTTTATGTAACAGTTTTGTTTTTTAACAGTGTCAGCTCACAAAAAAAACCCCACAGTTAATACTTTATGCAATGACAAAAGATAAAACTGCAACAGACTACTTTGGGCATATTAGGAAACAAGCAAAAAAGGCAATTTTCTCCAACTTTCTTGGGACTACTCTGAGTGACATTAAGCATAATAGGGCTGAGAACAGTATTTTGAAGAAAGTATCTGAAACTTGTGTTTCCATAAGTCAGTTGATTCTGGCCAGCTATTATTGCTACCGAAGGTATTTAGGTCTTTAAAGACCTAAATAACAAATAAAATAATGGGCACTATCAACTTCATAGGGTATCTGAGTGTTTAATTCACTTCTCAAAATGAAAATTTAGCCTGAAGTTTCATTTCATGTTGCAGTGTATCATCATGCACTGTGTAAAATCTAACAGCCATGGTTTGAATTAATTTGAAAGAATCATAAAAATTCTGTTACATGATAATAGAAACTTTGTTAATGTTTGTCATGCAAAACCTTTACTTGTTTGAGGGATTTTTCTTTTTACTTTTATCCACACGTCTTTCTACAAATCAATGTATGTTTGTTTGCTAACAGCTAAATTTTCTAAATAAAGTGTTTCTTATTTCTTTTTCTTTTCTTTTTCTTTCTCTCCTAAAGAAGAGATCAAGTAGCCAAGTAAAAAAGAACAATGACTGAATGTATTGAATACTCTTTCCTCTGCTCTGTAAAAAGGAACTAAAGAGATTTCCCCCATAACACACCTTTTTATTTCCTTCATTCCTTTCTCTCTTTAGGGTATTCTACGTTCTTTCTCCCTTATCTCCCCAATCCCTAAGGTGAAGCAGAGTCTAGTCCAGAAGATTTTTGTGGTTTTCAGTGAGAGACTGGCTTTTGAATGTTGTTCTTTTTCTCCCGTGACTGATATGAATTAACTGGTATTCACATTTTTGAAAGGACAGTATGTAATTGGAAACTGAATACTTCTTTGATTCCTAGTGACTCAAAACAGAATTTCTAAGAGTTGTTTTTTCCTCTTGAATATCAAAGAAATCGAGTCTCCCTCAGCTTTAGCTAAGTTCCCTTTAGATTTGTGAACTGAACTTTTTGTTTCCTTTACTGTGATGATATTTTTCCAAAATGGCATCACTGAAAAACACATGGACATAAGTACATTTTCCTTGCAAGAAATTCTCTGTGCTATACAGATGGATTTCAGAATGTCTAGGCTCTCACTGTAGAATATAATAAGAACACTTAGCACTTACAGCAAATGTACTTTTCGTCTCTCAAGTATAGCAGAAACATGGAGTAATGAAGCTCTAGTACAATACAAAAACAGTAAATGGATAATTAAGAAAACAGTGAGCATTAGAAAACCTATAAAAACACAGACATGCAGCTAGGCCAGTTCATTAAGTTCAGTCTAACTTGATTTCTGCTGTAGCTATTATAAAATCCAGCAGACACCTCCCTGCTGGGAGCTGAATGTGCAAAGAATCTCTTGCCTTACTGATTTTAATAAAACACTTGTTTAAAACGTTTCTTTTTTAATTAAATGTTTGGGCTTGGGGATGCTAGGTACCCAAGAAGCATTACTGGATACCCAGGAAGTAGACGGTACATATCTGAGTATGTACGGGTATAGTAAATGGAACAAAGAAATAATGAGGATAATTATTAAACATCACAAAGTGATAATTTTCTGGCAAAAGATTAGAGAAAGGGAGTTCAGGAATAAAAAACATATTGAGGACTCACACAACAGTTATTATGGTTGAATAAAATAGCATCAAGCACACTTCCCCACATGATGATGATTGAGAACACTTCAAAAAATATGTAAAACTGAATTATATGTAAATATGGCTTCTAACCATAAGAGAAGAATTCTGGATGTAAACAACATAAGCCTGTGATACAAGTCCTGAATTACCCAATATATTGCCATCTCCAGAGTGTAACAAGACTTGAATCAATGCTTGATTGTACTGCATTTGTTTCAGGGTTTTGATGGCCTCATTTGGAAGTGGAAAAGATATTGGTTCCCCTTTGGTTATTTTTTTTTTCTTCTCCATTTTCTGCTGGAGAATGCCCAGAAACTGGGAGAGGAAGTACACACACGTTGCCCTGCTCACCCAGCAATGTTCCCTGCTGTTCCTAGCAGCACTACAGTCTGTCAAGCACACGGTCGGTATGTCTTAAATACATGCTTTGAGTTAAATTAATTGCTAGATTTGGGTTTAATTACAAATATTATCCTACTCCCAATTGTTTCTGGAGTTCATGTCTTATTTGTTTCCTTGTCCAGTGTGGATAAGCATTTCACTTCCCAGAATTCTCTGTAATAAATCCACTGCATTGTCAGAGGCTTATCCTACTCTTGAATCCTACGATCTTTCTCCTGTAGGCATTTTTTTGACTTGTGATTTTAAATGGGGCTTTGCTAAGTATTTTCTGGCTTGTAACATATGATAGCAAGCAAAGAAAGCAATGTAAACTTGTTGTATGACTGCCAAGCTCCTTTTAATAATTTTCAATCCATACTAAGGATTCTGGTGCAGAATCAGTATTCTCCTCACATCTCTGCTGAACATACCTGGAATATAATGCTGACATAAAAAGTTTCAAGGCTCTCAGTCCTGCTCTGTGTGTGATACTGCCTGCTCTGCTGCTTTAATATACTGGTATTTGCAAAATTTAGAGGCAACTTCAGACTACTCTAAACTCTCGTGACAGGTAGTAGCCCCTGTACAGCCATTCACTCTCTGAAAACTGTTGTTTGCAGATGCCAAAAGGTTGCCTCTCGTAAATGGTTGGCTCTAGCCCATCTGAACCCCAAGGTAATCAATTTTCTGTGGTCAGCCTGATGATGGAACTGGCAACTGAGAGTATGCTTGACATAGTACTTTGCCTACTACTTTACTCTGCCAGAGCAAAGCTGGACAACAAGTTCTGAACATTCCTCTGCAGTGTAACCAGTATATACAATAAAAAATATTGAAGTATTTAATGTTCTACATACAAAGAAGTGCTCAAACGATGTTCAGTAGGTTGCTGAAAATTAACCTTGATAACCATGCAGACTGCTCAAACGCAAAGCCTGGAGAGCTTACTTTTTCTCCACTCTTTCCCATGACAACAGGTATGTGGGAGCCTGGGGGTGGGGAAGATGATGAGGGTGCCTGGCTCCTGCTTCATGTGAGTCCCTTAGGAGGAAGGCTGTTATACTGACCACTTATGCCTGTCGCATGAAGCTTACCCAGTAAGACTTACTCTAGTCTCTGTCTGCTCTGCTCATTTCTCAGAGTCAGCAAGAGATCCTCTCACATATTCTCACCAACAGCAGTGGGAGGATATCATGAGGCCATATGTCAGATATGGGCTTTTATGAGGAGGGCTCAAGCATGTCCCCAAACTCAGTGATGGGGCACTGAGAATGCATCCTTGAAGGGGAGGGAAGAACATGGGTATATGTATGAAGACTCTGGCCTTCATTCCCATCCTACCAGTCCCTGTAAAAAAATGAAGGATATCCTCAGAACACTACCAACAGTTTCTGATAGTGTGTACTTTGTATAAGAACATTGATTATGTGTTCAGAAGAAAAAGAACAGAAGTCACAAAGTTTAACAGTTTGCATTACAACCAAATCGGAACTTGAATTGCATGGCACAAAGCGTTGGGGCTCTCTTGCAGCTGACTTTGGATACCTACTGTAAATAACAGAGATGTGAATGTTTGCGAAGGAAGAGGTCACAATAATCCTTTGTAAGGAAATTGCTAGCTAACCTAAATATAGAATTTGCAATCAGCTCCCACTGTAATTATTGAATCAAAACTCAGATGGGAATAATAGACATGAAAAAGAAAATTCTCTAAGTCTATTTAACAAAAAGTTAGAGACAGCTAATACTATGACTGCATTCCAAAAGCAACTGGTTGAATATTTTAAGTTCCCTGCTTTCAATCATATAATCAAAACAGTGCTAATGTCAGAGTGTTTTCTAAATGCTAAATTATTATTTGTACAATTTAAAGATTGTGATTATATAAAGAAAATAAGATTCTGATCTCAGGAAGGAATGTCAAAAATTAATGAAACTTGGAGGTATGGCAGTCAAGCTCCAAGTGAAATCAGGAAGTTTTTCAGACTAAGAGCTGTTAGCAGTGGATGC
>JAVCKT010035474.1:0-23119 GCA_032273925.1 Rhynchotus rufescens | reverse complement strand
CTCTGAGGTCCCTTCCAACCTTAAGCATTCTATGATTCTATGAAATACCCGTGTCTTCAGTCTCAAGGACAAAATAATCTTTCATCTCAACCTCTTTTCCACTGCAACTCAGGTGACACTAGATGCTTTACTTAGAGAGATATATATACTTTTTCACTATCCAAACTGGAGTTTTGTCATGTGCCTGCTCAACGAAATTACTTGTGCCTTCCAAACCTCAATGGCTCATCACCAAATACCACAGTATTCCCAGACTGCTGTGAAGTTTGCCCCTTTCTTGCATTTAGCAAGTGAGCTGGAATGGGTTGTAAAATAAAGTAGGAGCCCCAAGCTATTCCAACATGCTTGCCGAAATAGAAGTCAAATGTCTTTTCACTTAAAAATGTCTTTTACCGTCTTTACTTTATTGGTACTTTTATGCATTTTCCCAAGGTCCGGATGGAAGCCTCAGTGCAGACCACAGCCACCCACCAAGTGCAGTTCAGGTGTAAGTCTGAGAAATGTCACTTAGGAAGCAACGCAAGAGAGGTGGATGGGAGAACATGCCCATGGACCTAGCTGGTTTTTGATGTCCAGAAACGTTCCCTTTCTTGTTTGCAGCACAAACAGATTTGCCTTTGCTCTGGGCACTGCACAGCATGGAGCTTTGTTTGCTTGTTTGTGTCTGGTGCTGCTCTGTCTGCTTTTCCTACTGCGTTTCCTCTGTCTGCCTCTTTGTGCAACCAGAGCTGTCTGTGCTATTTCCTTCGTCTCTGCTGCTTCCCCTAGTCGCTCTGCTGGGATGTGGGTAAGTATCACATAATTCTGCAGTCTATTGCCATTTCTCTACCTGCTCAGCATCAAGATGGCAGGGTGGGAAAGCATGCTAGGACCAACTGAAACAAGGTCTCTTTATACTTTAGGAGACCTTTATTTTTAATTAAGTAAATTAAATTTTTGTTAAACCTACCTTTAGTTCTTTCACACTTATATGAGCCAAGTAACGTATGTGTGTGAAGGAGAGAGATACAGATTTTTAGTAAGGTTACCTGAGGCTATTTTTGATGGATCAGTGTGACTCTGAGTGATATAAAGTGGCAGCTGTCTTCATTTTATCATTCATATTCCTTTGAACAAGGCATGCATTTTCTTTCATTTACTTAATCTTTTTTTTTTTTTTTCTGGTCTGGGCCAAGCCTTCTTCTCTACTATAATTGATATAATACGTCTTCTTAATTGATGGCTCACTTTATCATTTCAGGTCTGTTAAGCCTTCTTGTAGCCAAATTCAGTGCACAGATTTCTTCCACAGTGCTTCAGGATCCGTACTGCATTTACTGTCTCCTCATCTGACAGCTGTCTTTGTGCTTAACTTTTGATTCATGGGTTTTCACTGTTTTTCGGAAAGTGCAGATATTTCCCTTAGCACAGGCATGGCATCACGCACTAATATCCTTGCACTGAAAACACAGGTCTTCTGATCTGACTGGCTGAGCAAAAAAAGATTGAATCATTTCCCTTGCTTATTTCTACTGATCTTTTATGTCTTTTGCAGGTAAAAGTGAGAATGAACTTGAACCAAATCCCATTGTGGTCAATGAATGGATTGCTGCTGATTTCAGTAGCTGTTGGACTGCAGCCCTGAAACATACAGTTCCTCAGGGTACTCACCTCACACTAACTTTGCACTTTGAGTTATCCTGGTGACTTTGGGCAAGTATTTAAAAGCTTTGCTGAATCCATTTAGGGCTCACAGAGCATATGATTCAAAGCTTTTATTGCAACAGAGCATTCAGAGCTCAAAATGAAAGCGGGCCTGGGAAAAAGAAGAGTGAGAGCATCCAGAGAGCTTTAACCTGCTCCCATAATTGAAAGGACTAAAGTCTTCCTCAGCTGAATTTGGGGCCAAAAAACCCCAATATCAAAGCAAAATGAACATGGAAATATATGAGGGACTGGTTATTATTTTAGCTTAGTCTGTGTATTTCTTATGCTTATGTAGGAAAAATATTGTAATGAGAAACTCCTCAAATCCTTTCTCTTTCTCTGATTTATTTGCCACAGTCCTGTCACTTGTGAGGAGTTACACTGCAAATAAGAAGGCTCATGTCTCCAAATGAAACCTGAGAAGTGAGACCTGAAGACACAGTAGGAAATGAAAAAATGAAAAAAAGATCAGTTGAATTAAACGTTTTGTCTTCCTGGTATGTTTTGTTCTTGGACAGGAACAGTCCTGCAGAATCAAAGGAAATCTGAGTGGATTTAATGCTGTGGAGGTATATTATATTTGCCCTCCACCCCCAATTGTTGAGGGACTTTAGTTCCATTTTGCTTATCACTCTAATATAAATTAAAAAGTTGCTAGCAATATTTTTCATTCTGGGATTTTCCTCTGTTGTCACAAGGGAAGTAGCAGTGATGGAGATAGTATCTAGACCACTGGGCTAGGACTCAGGGGACTTCATTTTACAGTTTCCTCACAGACATCCTAGGTGACTTAAGTCTCTTACAACACTTCATTTCTTCATTTATAAAATATAGACATCAATGCCTCTCTGTTTTACAGGAATGTTGTCAGGATAAAGTCAGTTAATGATCATAAGAAACATAGGCACAATAGTGATTGAATTCACAAACCTGGATAAAAGACTGTTGAGAGAGTAAAATATGGATATAGTTTTGATAAAAATGTAAGGAGAAAATATAAATATGTGAGGTGGTTTACTACCAAATTGCAATGTAATAAATTTGTCATTACATGCATTACCTCCACACACAGATATATATTCTATGTACATCCTTTATAAGAATCACTTCAAATTTACACATCTTTATGATGAAAAAGGAAGGTAATTCAAGGTCTTCTCTCTGCACAACCCCAATCATTAGTCATTTGCAAAGAATGAGCAAGATGATTATTTATCCAGCTTCTTAGCTTCCTAGGCTCCTGATGAGTCAGACCACGTTCCCATGCAGCACCCACTGGGGAAGGCTGCTGCCAAATGACAACTTTCTCATGGCTTATTTTCCCAAGTCGTATGTTGCTCCTGCTTCATTCCTCCTCCAAAATCCATGAAGCTGGAAAATGCTGGAGCAAAACTGCAGTACTGTTACCACATCAGAGATGAACAAAACAAAGACAAAATACAGGGGAGCATAAAAAGGCAGGAGTGTATGTGAATCTACATTTGTCTGTACTCACCAGTAATAAACATGTGTCTTTGTGGAGCAAGTTCATGGAAACTAGCTTTTAAATTATATTAAGTGCTTAGGGATTATTATTTAGTTAGTTAAAAGTGTGAGCAAAGTCTATGACTATATCTATGCCATTGAAAAATATGGGCCAGGGAACTGCCCATAGTGCCCATAGGAACTTGCCCTAAGGTAAGTAGTATGGGCTTGCTCACCTCTGCACAGCTCAACTCTCTTCTGCCACAGCACTGTATCTCATCCATGTCTCCCACAAAAATGTTTCCTGACTCCAAACTATACCTGGTCTTCGCCAGGGAGATGACTGAGACTAAGCCAGAATTGTTCCAGGGACCATGCCAGGGTGGCTGCAAAGTGCTGCTCCGGTCCTTCACGCCTTTATTTCAGCAGGATAACTGGGTAGGTAATCAGTAGCATGTGTTACTGTGTGCTGTGTTTGTACCACAGCTTGTCTAAGCAGTCTATGGTCCATGACTGTGGTGACAAATCTTCACCTCAGTGTAAAATATTGATAAGAAAAAGGGTAGGTGTTTGCCTCTGTCCATGGTGTTATCTCTTCAAACATATTTCTGCTTGAGATCCAAGGTGGGTGGAATTCAGCCCTACAATATTAACCATTTACCAGTGTATAAAAAAGATCCTATATATGCAGATGCAAACCCAGAAACTTCAGGAAGTTGTGGGAGTGATTCCCATTCTCCTGTGACATACACGTGCTCTTCATTTCTAGTGTAAGTGATGGAGCATTAAAAGGTGACATTTTTCAGAACTGAAAGGTATTTCATATCATTTGAAGAGGTTTTATGACTTCCTCTGAGTCCTGCTTTACTGAAGATGTCATGAGGGTACATTACTACCAAAATAAGAGATGTGAAAGAAATATCCACTAACTTCTGTAACATAAATTTCTGAAGTTTCCTTGTCACGTGCAGAATTGATGATAAGAAACATTAATGCATAGTGTGTGGTATATGTGGCAGTAATGTAATACTGGATTAGCCCAAAATGAAGTTTCTTCTGTACAGACACTATACAAAATAGTAAGACAGTCCTCGCCCCAGACACTTTCCAGCGCAGGCAAGAATATACCACATACTGACTATATATATAATAGATTCCCAAGTTATTCATTTTATTCGCTATGTACGTCTGTTAAAAGGCTCTAGTGTAGTGGATAGCAGCTGAAACATATATCAGAATATAAATGAAAAGGGTAGGTAATAACTCATACTTTAAACAAAAAAGCCAGGAAAGAGTTCACGTTAAAATGTCCCACAGTACCTATTTTATCTTTGAAAAAAATCCCATGAATTCTTCAATTATCTGCTGTTCTTTTACAGTCACTAGGTACAAATTTCCTTGGTGCATGGGATCCAGATGGGTCTGAATTCTCTTCTGGCTACATATCCTTTCTTTTTTTTTCTTTGCCATAGAGAATCATTTTTCTCATGCTATGAGAACATCTGTGAAGAAGAACTGACAGGTTGGTTAAGAGCTTCAGGAATGGAGTGCTATTAATAGCTTTCATTTCTGCATGATTTGCATCTTTCACATTTAAGAATCCAAGGTCCCTGTATACCATTTACCAAATATCACTTTATCCACCGATGAAGATACAGCACTCTTTGTGCAGAGGAAAATAGCTCAGGAATAGCAGAAGAAAATACACATACGTCCAGGAATAGATTTTAAAACAGGGGTAATGGCCTGCCCATGAACTCACTTAACTGGTAAAAGTTATCTTGGGCAATTCCACAGCTACACACACCAATTTAAAATTGTAATATGTGACAAGCCAAGTTAATTGAGTAATTAAAGAAATATCACTTACTTAGCCATATGTGAGCACTGTGTTGTAGGGCTCTGCTACAATGGCCCTCAAAGTCAGGAAAAAGGAACATTTATCCTTATAGATCTAAAAATCAACTACAAATCTAGATTAAAAAATATGTATTTTTAAATAATACTAAAATTTAAATAGATCTAAAAATAATGGCATCTGTATTCCCTGGCCCGAGCTCATTATCTTGTTTATGTGAAGGAAGGTTGCCTATTGCATATTATAGAGCACAAAGAAGATTCCTGATCCTGGAATATTGTCTTGTCTGAGTGTTTTGCTCAGACTGTCAAATACCATGTTAATAATTTGCTTAAGCAGTAGTACATCCAATGGCCTAATAACAATATGAATAAAACTTTTCCTTAATTAAATTTAGAAAACTGAGGTTGAGGAAGAACAGGAAATAAAGGGTAGAGAAGGTGAGACCTGAAAGTAAATATAACTTCAGAGATGTTTCAAGGCATGAAAAGAAGCATAATTCCCTTCATCTACATTTCTTTAAAAAGATAAATTTAAGGATGTTTACCTAAAAATGGATCATGTGCATCTAAAATATTCCTCATCCAGACAATATGGTGTGAGGAAAACCTTCTGGATTGCTCTAAAGATCAGTAGGTGTTTCTTTAATTTCTCTATCCCTATTTAATAAACTTTGCAAAATTATTGTTTACTACTTTTTGTCTACATTTATTTTGAGCTATGGATGATATCAAACTCATTAATATACAGTGAGTCTCTGCAGTTCAGCTGGAGTGCTGTTTTCTAAAATCACAACACGCTCTCTCTGAGCCCATCCTCACCATATTATTTCTCAACTTTTAGAGAAGCACAGCCCAGTAAATCAGATTTTTGCCATTACTACTGAAATGCCATAGCCTTTATATAGATCTGATGTGCTGGAACTCATGTCCTATCCAATGGCAGCAATTATTTAATAAGATTATTTCTTTTGGTTTTACTTTAGTTACAGCAGTAGTAAGGAGTTATTCTGTCTTCGTTGAAGTGTCTATGGCTGTAGAAAAAATACGTTGTGGATGAATGCAGAGCCCAGGGTCTATTGTCCAGACTGTCCAGTCCTCCAGAGGTCCTGGACTGTACGGACAAACCACAGTGGTCTGACAGAGGTTGATCTGACAGAGGTTGATGAATGACCACTATACAGGAGCTCAACATCCTGTTGCCAGTGTAAATCTAGTTTTTGAGACCACAAATTGAATAGAAACCCCCAACAACTTACAAAGAATGAAAACAAAGACCAAATAAAATAAATAAAGATAAACCCTTGAGATCACAGGACCATCAACATGGACCTGTTCAAACACTATCTGGCATAAAAATGATGGGCTTCACATCTCAGGTATTTTGCCCTCTTTGTCCATACTATGATTTTGAGGATAACAGAAGGTAAGAAGATGTCCTATCCATAAGTTTCATAAGCTAATTGTAGAAATGGTAAGAAAGATGAAAGAGAAGAATAATGACAGAAAACAATTCTAGGCATGCATCAGAACAGAGAAAAAGAAGTGCTTAAAAACTGAGGGTCTTGGTGGAGTTTTTACTTTGAGATAATATTTAGGTAAAGAACTGATACATTTGCCTAACTATAGGAACTGCCAGGATTACAGCATTATGAGACATCTTCCAGTGAAGACATAAAAATGATTACAGAATGTGAAAGTAATTTTTTAATCTGTGCTATTGACATTTGATTGGCTTAACAGGCTCCTAGGGCTGAATGATTTTGTATGTCATACTTCCTTATCAAATTGTAATTTCTCATCTGTGACTTGGATAGGTCTTGGATCACTAACTTTTCAAAATTATTCTTTACATCGTAGAGAAATGCATCCTAGTTTTTAAAAATAGCTTAGCTGTTTAGCAAGCAGCTTAAGTTACTCAGAGGATTGGGAACCTATCGCTATTCATATGACAAATTCACACATCATAATAAGTCTTCTTTGGCTAAGATGTGTTTTATTTCTCTCTGATGGCATTATGTACTTGGATTTAATATTTGGAGTGTGGCATTTCAGGTTTCCATAGAAAGCATTCTTCAATTTAGATCACTGTAATAAAGTTCTTTCTGTAATTACTTCATTTTTTTTTAACAATTCCTTGTTCTATTTTAATATTATAAAAATAACTTCTATTTAAAAAGAACTTATAAGCATATAAAATTACTATTTACATAGTATCTCAACTGCATCAGAATGAGTGTTTTCTCTGACAATATGTTCCCAAATATTAAATTTTCTGTCTTAAAGACCTCATGCATAGATAATTCTTGTATTTCCCTATGGAATTGTATAAGACCTGTAGGTAGAGCCATTCAGGATATCACAAGAAATAGACCCATTTCTGCATTTTTGGAAACAAGTGCTTTGGAAATGGATTTGATGGATTTTTTCAAATGAATGTTCTCTCAATTTATATTTTTGCAACTAAAAATTAAAAAAAAAAGAAAAGAACACTCAAAGGGCTTCTATGGAAGTAATGGATTCACTGTAAGCATGCAACCTGAATAACATCATTTAACAAGTATCAGGCTGTGTGGCGGAAAGTGGATCTCGACATGCAGAGCAGCTCCAAGAACCAAGCGTAGATGGAGGAGTTCCCCTGCATTGACTGTGGATCTCCGCTGGGGAAATGGTCAGCCCTGCTGCTGGATGTTGCATATTGCATGCATATTATTTATAATAATAAAGCCATATGAAATGTCACTCATGTAAAATCAAGGTGTAAAATGAAGAAATTATCTTTAAATCATTTTAAAGGAGAGCAGAAATCTCATATTCAGAGACCTTTAATTGATCTCTGATCTGAGTTCAGACCTGAGGCGAGGGAGTTTAGGCAAATAAGAAAATCGTCTGGCTTTCAGGAAATCAATAGGAACATCCTTCGGAGCAGCTACATCTGCAGCATTCAGTGCAGGCAGATTGCATGGGCTTCCTTGCACTGAATCATGAGAAAGCTATTGCATTTGAAGCTAGTCTTTTGTGTACAAATTGAAAACCCCAGTCATGGTAATTTCCTAATCTGTGTTCTACTTTTGTTGTGTGAGTCACACAACAAAGTACAAATAATTGTCTTGAGAATGACAGTAATTACGGGAAACAAAACTGAAATCCTGGGGCTGACTCCTGGGTCAAGCCCTTTACACAGCTTTACTATTTATCAAAGACATTTTTTTTCCCCACTGTACTCCAGCTGTACAGATACGACAACTTCCTCCCTACTAAACAATTGAGAATGACTCTTGAGACTGAAAATAACAGATACTGACCAATTTTCCATTTGCTTTTTTTTCCTTTTCATCGCATATTTCAGATCTCTGCTGATATCTTGCTACCCAATTGGTATCAATATCAACAAAATGCAAGATGCATAGATATGATATGGAATATTTCTGCAATAGTGTCCATGCGAAAAGAGTAGGAATGATCTACATGGAATGGGGAAACCATTCCCCAAAGGAATTGGTAAATCATTCCCAATTGGTAAATCATTCCCTAGTGGACAGCTAGGATACATTTCATAACAAAGTTTTGCCAAGTATCAAACAAAAACTCAGAAAGGTCATTTTTTTTTACACAGATTTTATGCTTACTTTATTGTTGTTGGTTTTTATTCAAGGACTTATCACACATCTCTCTTCCAGTGAGATCAGCTTGCAGCTAAAGCAGTTATATGTGGGGTTTGGCTGATGGATTCTAGCTTAATTTAGCAGTTGGAATCTAAAGCGCCATGGATATTCAGACATGTGAGAGTAGGTGTCAAAAATAATGGTTAATTGGTTTCCTGTTTCTCTGGGTCTCACAGTGTTCTGGGTATTTTACTCTTATTGCCTTATTGTTCTCATACAAAGAGTACTAATGATTAGTAATTATTATATAAAGGATTATATAATGATTAGCATTGTTAATAAAAGATTAATAACAATAATTTCTACATAAAACAAAATGAAATTCGTGACTCCACAGCATCTCTCTGACATTCCATATTCCCAATTATTGCTCGGTGTCTCTCCCAGGCATCATTTTTAAAACTTAGAGCAGGCATACTATTTGGTTATTCTGTTGTATTTCACCTTATTTAATTATAAAGCCTGGAAAAATCCAAACGAGTGTTTTGAAACTTTGCTCCTGAATCCAAGCTATGAACTAAAGCAAGCTGAAGAGGCTGATGGATTGGTCCTCCTAAAGACAAATGCAACAAGGATCAAGTAAGTAATGCACTCAGCTTATTGTAAACTTGAATGTGCAGTCTGTGAGAGGAAGTCAGGCTTCTGTGCAGCACAGAAAAAAAATTACCCTGTCTTGCAACCCCACGAATTCACCATATCCTGATTGCACAACCAAAAAATACAAAAAAAAAAAAAAAAAAAAAATGTGTTAAGGTCTGTCATGACTTATAATCATGCACTGCTCAAAATGTTATGTGCAGATCAGGGAATGCTCAGGAGTTGAGTGTCCTTGGGTAGCCATCACACTTTATAAGATGGAAGCAAACATTTACAAGTTAGAATGATTAATTACCACCCTGCAGGCTTTCAACATGAAGACTTCAGCAATGAATACTTTGCTGCAGCAGGCAGTCCTGCTCTCAGTGCTTGCATTGACTTCCTAGCTTCTGCAAAACCCATGGGAGGGTATCCTTCAAGTTCTAGCTACAGTGGTAGGGACGTATCTATCTTTTCTCTTGGCACCAGCCACTTCACCTCCCCTAAAAATGTGTTCCTGCACTTAAATAAAGGCCTTGACTATTTGTATTCAGAAAAAAATTGCATTACCGGTTTGGGTCCAAAATTGGAGATTTTGGGAAGTATTAATTCTGAGACCTTCCATAATGTTCTTAGGTTATCAGTCTAGGAGAGCCCTGTTTTGTAACCCCTGTCAGAGCCTCAAGGTGCCACTACACTATATGTAGCCCTGAAGTTTGGCTGCCCAGACCCAACACACACTCAGACAAGGACTTGGTTTTTGAATTTGCCAGCACAGCTGTACTCACAGCTGGCTAAAAGCAAGCCAAGCTGAGCAAATGTACCCTGTGACATCCTCAGTTTTTATTTTTCTTTGGCAGAGAGGCAGAGACTGCTTCTCACCAGTAAGTGACTGAACAGAGCTGAAACTTATGGAGCCGCAAAGCCTTAGCTCATGCTACTGACGTTACCCAGATCGCAAGATCTGATTAATTATTAGATTATGCTACATGACCCTTACAGATGGAGAAACTATACTCTGACAGTGATTTAGTAGCTTGGTGTCCAGGTGCCTGCTGCTCATGGAAATCAATACACGTTAGTTATCTAAGCATCTCTGAAGATCTGGGCCATCATTCTCTCATACATCAACAGGTCACCAAGACCAGCTTTTCTCTGAAGTGGGGAGACAGAGATTCTAGCTGAGTATCTAATGACTCCTCATTATCTCTGTTGATTTTATATAAAAGGTGTTCAGATCATTTGTAGATGGGCTACAGCATGACTCTTACAGAATATGGCTAGAAATGCACGGTTGGTTCTCAGTTAGCTGTATGCTGCTGGTTCACATAGGCACTTCTTTAGTTTCCCCTTGTTACACCGCTGATAAACTGTTAGGCTTATTAGCAAATTCTCCTTAGAGGTGTAACCTGCATGTGTGTTTAAACTCTTTATTTCTGTCCTGCCTGAAAGTTATCTATCAATGAAAAGTTTAATCATTGCTATCTCAAGAGGAAATGCTATATTCCAATTAATGGCTCAAATAATTGTGCCTGCTATGCAATTTGGCTGGAAATCGCAGCTTTTGTTAACTATGTGATTGCTGTTTATGGCTCATACTGGAAAATTGTATTATTACCATTTCAAGATAATCAGCATTTACTTTGCAAATTCAGAGACTGAGCATGGCAAAGTCATATACACCAGAGTAGCTCTGTGTAACATACTGCATTGCAGCAAGACAGCTAATAACAGTGCAGCAAAGCACTGTCAGGCAATACACTATGCTGTGGAGAATAGACTGATACCATGTCTATTTTGTAATCATTTATACATTGGGGGATTTTTTTAAGAGCTGAGGCATATTTCTAACAGGAATGCTAATATATTAAGTAGTCAAATGTGTTTCATTCTGGTTATTTGTTAAATATTATCACGTAGCTATTTGGAGATGCTTGTAAGACTGTCTCTGTTTGTTAGAGTGTACTGCTTGTCTGACAGCACATCCCAAGGGGAAGAGAATAATTTGACAAGCCTGTTGCAGAAACTATATTCTGGTTTAAACCAGCAGCAGTAGTTATATATTCACAATATTTTAGGATGATAATATTTTGAGAGGACACTTTCAGTCACACAAAACAGCATTTGGTCATTTGTTTCCCCACTGAATATCACTAGAAGCCTGACACTTAAATGTCAACTGTGCTTTTGGAATAAATGGTAATTTCACTGGATAGTTGTCATTGTTGTAATAGTTGTCATTGCTTTACCTCAGTAAAAGAGGATGTAGCAAGGTAGTGGAGAGGATGAGAGCTAAACCAATTCTTCTGAATAAGAAACTGAAGAGCAAATAGCACTTCCCTGCCTTCTTGAAGATGATCCAGAAACTCCCTTTTAATTTATCTCTTTTGAGATATCCAGGACTGCCACATTAGAAAATCCTGCTAGTCAGTGCACAATAAGTGAACAAGAAAGGTCAGTCAAGTCAGAGGGATATTGAAGTGCCTGTGCAGAGCTATGCACAGCAATCAGTTTACAGAACCCTGGGATGAGTGTGTGAGCTGATTTCATCTGCATCTTTTGTTTTGCATGACTTTCTTACCCAGGAGTGTTTGTGTGTTCAAAGCAGATGTGGCCTTTCCTCACTTAGGGATGTTATTGCTGTCCAATAGAAGTTAAGAGCACATAATAACCAGTAAAAAAATTAATCTCAAAAAAGAAATATCTGTACTGTGGTCTTGAAAACCTGTCCTGAACAAGTGTCTTTTTTTCTCCATGGAGCTTTCTGAATGCACATACAGTGCATCCAGATCGCTTAGGAATGTACTGCTAGGCAAGGTTAAGTAAAGGCTGAGCACTACTTGACTGTCTATCTGTGCACTAGCATGTGCTTGGTACTGCTTGAAGGAGAAATCTGTTAATTTCCTATGAATGGGCAGAGAATCTTCAAAATGCCCTATGACATATGAATAGAAGATATCATTTTTAAGTGGGAATGAATCAGGTAGAGTTTTATAGGATAACTTTTTATTATGGAGGATAAACAAAATGTCTTTCAGAGTTTGCACTGAAATTCTGAAACTCGTCTTAAAAAATTATTGTAAACTATACCATGATTCAAAGGAGGAGAATCAGTTAGCAGAAGTAATGCCACCAAGGCTTAGTAAATTCACAAGGGCTAGACCTAGAGAACAAAATCACTCATATTTACTGTACACAAGAATAGCAAACCAAGGAAGAAAAGCTCCCTATTGAAAGGTATATATATACTAATCCATAAATGAAGAAGTTGGGAAGAAATAAGCAAAAAAATGGGTATGCAATGGCTGCCCATTTCAAAGGATCTGTATCACACTGACACAAGCGATGCTGGTCTCTGACAGAGACAGTAAACCTGGCTTTATATGCCTCCCTTCTGATTGAAATGTAAACCCTATATCCCATTTATTGCAACAGCATTGTTATCAGAATCAGTAACGATAATAAATACATATAATATTTTTGATATAAATACATATAATATTATATAATTATTGAAATCTAATCAGGACTTTCATTAAAACATTGATATTTCCAGTTAAACATAGAAAAGTTAAAATATATGCTTTGATGAGCCTCAGAATTTGCTGCTAACTCAGCATGACATTATTACTAGGGGGAATTTATCTGGTTTATGGCTGTTAAACTTCATCAAGAAAGAATGGAAGAAGTATGTATAGAAATTTCTATCCCTTTGAAAATGCTGTGTAATAAAGGAAAATATTAATATATAACAAAACAAACATCAAGATTTCCTTTACTCTTTAATAATCTTCAGATTTTTCTTAAACTCTCCCCAGATTGTCCTTTGGCTAGAGACAGGAACTTCAGGGTAAAAGGTAAACCAACGGAAAAAAATAGGAGTATATGATAATCATTTGCATGAGTTCACAACCTAAAATATAAGGCTATATTTTCCAAGGCATTGGATTTTAGACTTGACTTTCATAATTCTATGAATACAGTATTCTTAATGTGCTCCCTGAAGTTGACTAGTTTTATTTCCAATCAGATTTTAGGTTATAGATTATGAGCTGTTCGCTTCATTATTCCTTTAATTTTTTATTATTTATAAACTAATATCACACTTGTTTCTCTACTGAGGAATCAATTATAACCTACATTAAAAGCCAACTTTTTTTTCCAGCCAGAAGGTGAAATTCATACCATAAAAAGAAGCAACACAAATTATATATACCTGGCATGATTAAATTGGACATGATTTTCCCAGCAGCTGGTTGAGGCGTATTAGGAGTGTGTTACTGAGTAAAATGGCTCTCACTTTTAGACTAGTTATCTGGCTAAGCAGAGTATCTAAAGGTATCATCAAGGACAGGTTTAGATTGCTATTTCTACTGTTACCATGTGCATTTTATGGCAGAGTTTTGTAGCATCTATGAATATCTTGTTTCTAGTTATTCCATTTTATTAACATGGCAACATGTTAATCAAAATATTTACAGTTTCATTCTCAAGAGGTTAAATTCAAGATCCAAATTGCCTGACCAATTCAAAATTCTGCAGTAAAATATACATGTTAGGATATATTGAGGTAAAACAGAAATCCAGAACTGGACAAGCTACCTCATATTTAACCCTGTTGATTTCCTGCTTTGCTGAACTGTAGAAATCTGTACTACTTGTTCTTATTCTAGCTTGATATTTTGTACTTTTTATGTCATCTAATCTTCAGAATTTTGATTTCAGAGGAAAAATGCTACAGAATGCTGAGATATTGCTCTTTCCCACCATCAGCCTTGAACATTTTTTTTAAACCCAAATTGGTAACAAAAAGTACAGAGACTGAGCTATCTTTCTTCAAAGTTACTTGGAGGAAGGAATTGCATCAAGAGAGACATTGTGTGCAGAAAATAACTGGCTTTCGTGCTTGCTGGTTCCCAGCTAAGCTTTTGTGCTGTCCCTGGATCACTTTTGTCTCAATGATATTAACTATCTAACATCTGCCTTGGGCTTGAAATATCATCTGGGTCCAGCATAAATTATGCAGAACCTTTACCCTTTAAGACTTAAGAGTTTGAGTAGAAATGGGAAAATAATGGAAATCCAGCTATCATCCTCTCTTCTCCAGGCTGAGCAAGTCAGTCTTTCTCAGCCATTTCTGCTATGCCTTGTGCTCCAGCCCAATGGAGCATGATGAGCTGCACTGGTCTAGCTCCAGTATCTCTTGTACTGTCCCAGCACTAGCAACAGCTCTTCATGTGTAGATTCACCAGGGCTGAATAAAGCATGAACTCCCTCAGGCTGCCAGCAATGGTCTTCCTGATGTAGCCAGGACACCATAGTCTGCCTTTGCCTCAAGGACACACTGCTCTCATGGTCTCATGCTCTCATGGTCTCATGGTCAAGTTGTTGCAATTGGGATTTGAAGTCCTTTGATTTCTTCATACCAGAGCAGTATTGCCACACTCCTTCCCTTCCCTTCCCTTTCCATGAGACACTTGTCATCTGTGGGAATTAAAATCAGCACAGACCTTCATATCTTTTTGTATCTCCTTCTCCATCAATATCTGCACTATACAAAATGTAGCTAAACTGATAATACCAATTGGTCACACCGAAATAGTGTGCTGAAGAAGTGAAGGATTTACTAACATTCTTAGTATTGACTAGTCTCTGCTGTCCTTGGGTAGAGAAGTAAGAATTTCAGTAAAGTCCAAATAAATAACATCATTGGTTTAAAAAAAAACTCAATATTTTTTGGAATGCTCATAATTATTACTCTTTTGGTCTCAGAGAAGCATGGGTGCTTTTAAGTAGTTTGACCATTCTTGTGAATAACTAATTTCTTGCATTCTTTCCTGCACAGAGACTTTATATGTCTGACTTTCAGCCTGCTATGGTTTGAAACAGAAACTAGTCTTTCAATGCAAAGAATGCACATTCCCTATTTTGGGAGGAAGCATTTCTAGGCACAGGTATAACAGAGTATCCACAGATCAATTTGTTCAGTGTTCAGTGCAAGAGTATTAATCATGATGAACTAATGTGATTTTAATAGGAATGTCATAAGAACCCCTGTGCAAACTCTAATATAACAATTTATTGCACTATGATTTCACCTAAAGAAAGAGTCTGCAGTTCATTGTTACAGTTGGTACACCAAAAACTTGTGATACCTGATGCAGATCTGTGCTACTGACAGGACTTTCCTGTGTAAATTTTGGAAATACTTTAAGGGCCAAAGAATGAGGAAGGAAGGGACATGCAGACCAAATTTGATTCTTTAAATTTTTTTCCTACATAGTAATTAATCCAACTGAATGAAAATCGAATACATGTAACTATTAATAAGAACTATTCATGGTGGAGAAGCCTAATTTACAAAAATTTCAAAATAAAAAGCTTTCCTGTTTCTTATTGGGGAAAGAGCCTCTGCCTCCACTGACCATCAGAACTGGTTCCTGTGCACTCACTCATGCTTACTTGCACCTTTTCTTTCCCACTTGTGGTATTTACAAAGGCAGTTGCAAAAGTATGGATGCTCCACTTTCACCAAAAATACAGAAATTTCCTTTGAAAAAGGGATACATTTGTAGAAATTTCAACTGGACGTTCCTTCAGAGCTAGGGAGGTAATGAGCAGACACTTTAGTACATCAATATCTATTTTGATAGATATTTTAAGCCCAATAACTCTTTCTCACCTTGTTACTCACGAACTTCTACTGAAGTGGCCTTCTTCTGTCTCCCCAGCAAAGCGGATCTTACTACTGGACTTCAAAGAGAAGACAGAGAAGGGAGAGGGGAATTAACTGGTCATAGTTAGCACTGAGCACAGACACCATGACTTGGTGTATATGTATCTTCTCTGATAAGGAGGAAGGGAAGGTTCGAGTCAGAGTATACAAGGCATAAGTATCAGTAAGGCTTCCTTATGGACATTTTCTGTCAAGGTTCCAGGAAGCTATTTTAAAACCTTAGAGAGCCTTTTAAGAAAAAATAAAAACAAGGACCATTGCTCCTAATCATCAAGGCTGATGAAGAACCTAAACTCTGGGCAGAAATGCTGGCAAAGGAGTCCCTTTCTGAGGAGCTGCTGAATGGCCAAAGGTGTCTGCTGTCCCCTGAGCCTTTCCTATTCTTTTAGCAGAATATTATTTAATGGCTTTATTACTTTTCTTGTAATTCTTAACATTTATTTTTTATTAACACAAAGGATCCTATGTATTTATGTATATTGTAACAAAGTCAAAGGAATTTCAAGCCTTGGGATAAACTGCAAAACAATTTTGACTTCCGCCTGTGTGAGCTTTAACCTGATTATAGAGTTTCATTGAACCAAGAGAACATAATTATCAACAAATATTTCATCTTGTTTTTTTATCACAAGACCTAGACAAGGCTATTTTATTTTTTGATATATATATATATATTTATTTATATTGTGAGGTCAGGCCATATTGTGAGTATATATATTTATATTGTGAGGTCAGGCCATTAAGTTTCTTGGAAACTTATAGAGCCCTTGGATGTAGTTTGAAATTTAACAGAAAATAAAAATGCAGACCACAGAGCCAGACAGATGTAGCTATGTCAGCAAGTATGGCTAAGACACAATACCTGGACTTCTACTAGCTCAAATTTCCTACATGCTCATATTGATGTATTCAGATCCAAAGCATCAGGAGTAGTGTGTTTAGGTTAGCATTGTACCTAAGGAGTAGGGTGTTTCCTCTTGCTGTATCCTGTCCCAGCCAGCTGATGAACATTATGAACAGGTAGAGGAAGAATACAATGCATGTCTGCACCCTGAATACACTTTTTCATATCTAGGGTGTTAGATTCAGTAAGACAAAATGATAGTAGGCTTATTTGTAACTCAGCTAAAAATTCATGTCCAGAAGACACTCCTATATGGAAGACTGGAGCTTTAAAGGATGACATAATGAACCCTTCATCAGCCATTTCAGTTTGCTGTGTCCAATACTTAGGAAAGCAATAATAGTTTAAAAGTTTAATAGTTTAAATAGAATAATAGTTTAAAAGTAAGTTGCAAGCCAGGAGGCATGATGATGGCTCTTTATAACAATATGAAAGTAGGACTTCTCCAAGATAGATAAGCATCATTTAAACAATCAGATAATACTGGCAGAAAAACAAATCTGTATAAACCAGCTGTGAGTAAAAATAAGCTGGAAACTTTTTTTTAAATTCTAAACATTTAAGGAATGATTCTTTGGTATAGCTATCCAAACCTCCTTCAACTGGAGAGAGAAAGACAATTTTTTCTGTTGAAAGACATCTGTTTTAAAGTCAACTTTAACTCAACTTTAATGAGGCAGAGCTCATTAAAGATAGGAAAATAAACTTATAACATAGTTGAGTATTATAGCAAGATACTGGATTGAGGAATCCAGGATGGCCTTCACTGGTTTATATTCCTGAATCGTAATGTTTGGGAGAGTTTTGAGGGGCATGATTTGGCATCCTGCATGAAAAGATTATGACAAATTTGTTATTTTTCATCTGGTCTATCTTACCTCTTGTTTCTGCCATTTCATTTCCACTTCTTTCCATTTAAAGGGATACCTGCAATCAGGTTTTGTTGTTCTTGTTTTCAATCAGGAAGAACATAGGCAATAAACACCTGAGGTAAGCACAAAGCTGTCAGCAATTGGATTCTTTTTTCTTCAGAAAGCACTTACACCTTCTGAATTAGAATCAGAAATGCATTTGGAAGTTAAACAGTTTCCTGAATGATGCACACTTTTCTAGAAAAGACTCTTTTCCCCCAGAGCAATAAGAACTGCATGCAATTTATACAAATCTTGAGCTTTCACTTGTGGCTGTTTCCTGCATAATGTTTTCAGAGCAAATTCACTCGGCAGCATAGATCTCGATTACACATTTATTCCAATTGTTAGATGCATTGTCAGGAGAATAATAAGGATAGTGGGGATGGGAAAGATTTATCTGGCTAGGAAAATCACATTGTGTTCAGACTCCCCGTAGAGCTTTTATTGACTTTGCTGCCAGCAGAGATTAGTGCAATGCAAGACTGTTAAATAGATAGCCCAGCACTTCCCACTATTTAAGTGGTTCAAATAATTAGCAGTTTTCAGCCTCTCCATTTACATCTTTTTTTTTTTTTGAACCTGCAGTAACACATTTTTTAAAATACACCTAGATGGATTTGACTGCCACTTTAACTCTTTTGCAAAGGCTTCTACTAGGCATGTGATCACACTATATAAACATACAGAGCCATCTCTTCATGAGAGTATTTAAGCCACTAAGCTAAAGCCTCTTCACAAAATTAGAGAAGCCATGTTTCATATGTAAATTCTTTTTTTTTTCATTTATGTTCAGTCATATAACCATTGCACATCCAGTGATATACATTGTATGGCGATATGAATGTAGTAAATTACTTTTACTTTCCAGTTCTCTTTCAATAGCATTTCTTTCAGCTGATGATAGAGAAAGCCTAAAAGTATTTATCTTGGCCCTCTTAGTTAAGCACTTAAGTCATGAAGGAAGGTACAAGTTTCAGCTGTCAGCTGTGTGGTTATGCCCTCACATACCCAGGCACATTTGTGAGATGCAGTGCAGTATTCATGTTCTCTACCTTACACCAGACACCAAGGATTATGCTTTCCAACATATGTGTCAGAGCTGTTTAAAACTGTCTACTTAACAGCAGAACCTGCTTTAGAGTATATGGAATCCAGGGACAAATTTAAAATGGGCCCCCCAGGTATTCTTAAGAAAAGCAAATTCATCCTCATGAAAGCCCATCCATCAGGGAGTTCAAATTCTTCCCTTTGCCTGACTCTCTGCTTCCCCTAAGAAGTGTCATCATTAAGAGTAAAGAGAACCAAATATCCTTTGGCTGTACCCTGCAAGCACTTTCACATGCAGTACTTCATGCAGTAGTAATTCATTATAGGTTTTGATTTATGTATTGCCTCCTGCCAGACTCCTTTGAGGTTAAGACTTAGCTTTAGAGAACTGCCCCCAGGAGCTGGGAGGGGGAACCACTTTGCTTAATCTGCTTTGAAACTGCATGTGACTAAAGGGTGTAAAATGGCAAACATTAATGGGTGGCTGTAAACACCACACAGCTGAAGTCTAACCCTGTGAAAGTCGCTGCCTTCAAATCCTCCACTCTTGATATCATTGTACGTTCTCAGGCTAAAGGTCTTCACACTGGCAGCTGTGGAAAATCAATCTCAATTCCCCAAAGATGTGAGTGCTGCTGCTAAAGGTCAGTGCAAGTTAACAGCTGTTTTTCACTGCTGGAGTTTTGAAGAGAAGTTTAAAAATTCAAGCATGGATTTGATGAACATACACAGGTTCATATATTTGTGTTTCTGTTTCAAGTGCAATATTTTATTTCTAGTATCCCTGTCTGAGGAGTTGTCTTCATTTTGTGCACTGTCATCTTTACATTTCCCAAATTTTAATTCCTTCAGGGGTCACCTATAAGGTTGGGTGGTTTGTGGGCTCTCATTCCAGAGTCCAGGCAATAGAAGTGAAGGTACTGAAGCTCACATTATTTCAGTCAATAAATTACCCTCTAAAGACCTGACCTAACAAAAGACCTGAAGTCAGTGAGAATATCTCTGTTTATTTAATGGAACTGAAAAACAGTCTGAATTAAACCTGCTTGGGAACCATGCAAGGACAAAGAAACACAACCGACAACTGTATGTGTGTGTCTGTATACCTGAATTCATGCTTCATGATGGATATAATTAGAAGTGATCAAGTTAAATCTTTACATCTTTGTTGGTCTATGAATGGTCCACAGTTCAGAAAAACTAATTTGAGGAGACAACATAGTGCAGGTGTTTGAACATGGAATTAATAATGAAAACTTTCAGCAGTTCCCATATCTTAGCTAAATTATTGATTTCCTCAATGCCTAGGGCAAATCTTGAATCTCATTTCCCTCTAGAGTTTGGACATAATAAAAACAATTTATCTAATTCTCAGTGAAGTTGAGCTTTTCTTAATAACTACTTTCAATATGTCTTAACTGTTGCATCTCCAGGCTTTCCAACTCTCAAAAGTGATGAAGAGTACTGTAAGCACACTTTCTTGAAAAAAAAGTTATATGCTTGACTTACTTTTTTCTTCTTTATTTTCTTTATTCTTCAAATTCTATTGGTTTCTCATTAGCATATTATAACCCTGACAGATAATAATATATCTTCTTCCCTAAATTATTGAATTAGAGAATTATTTATTTGGATATCTGTTATTTTTATTCTCTGTTGTCAGTGTTGAATACTCAGCTTACTGAGTTAATGAAAATAGTAATTAAAATGATCCCAGAATAATGCTTCCCAGAATATTCATAACTGCTTTCCAATCTATGTTTGAAAATAAATCTTTTAGGGAATAGTCCTAAGACCTCACAATTTGTTTTAATTGAAGTATTATAGTTTTATGTTCTAAAGAGCAATAGCAAATTATTGCTACCATTAAATGTTTGCCACAGCAGACTCATTTGAACAAGTAAACTTGACTGAAATGTTATCCTAGGTGTACCAGTACTGTAATTTCCTACATCCACAATAAATTCTTTCACAGAAACAGAATGGTAGAGGTTGGAAAGGACCTCTATTATCATCTAGTCCAACCCCACTTTCTCCAGCAGGGACACCACCAGCACGTGGCACAGGGTGGTAGCCAGACAGGTTTGGAAGCTCTCCTGAGAAAGAAACCCCACAACCATCCTGGGCAGCCTCTTCCAGGGCTCTGGCACCCTCACATTCAAGAAGTTTTTCCTCACGTGCAGATAGAACTTCCTGTGTTTCAACTTGTAGCCATGGCCCTTTGTCCTAACACTGGCCACCACCGAGAAGAGTTTGGCCCTTTCCTTCCTACATTCTCCCCTCAGGTATTTATACATGTTAATCATATCCCCTCTCAACCTCCTCTTTTCCAGGCTACACAGGCCCAACTCACGTAGTCTTTCCCATACAATAGATGCTCAGGTCCCTTAATATCTTTGTTGCTCTCTTCTGGATCCTCTCTAGAAGCCCCACATTCTTCTTGTCCTGGCGAGCCCAGAACTGCCTCCAATACTCCAGGTGTGGCCTCACCAGAGCTGAGTAGAGGGACAGGATCCCCTCCCTTGACCTGCTGGCAACATCCTCCTGATGTAGGCCACAGGATCCCTTTGGCCTTCTTGGCCACGAGGGCACTGCTGCCTTGTGGTTAACTTAGTGTCAACTAGGCCTCCCAGATCCCTCTCTGTAGAGCTACTTTCCAGTAGGTCAAGCCCTAATCTGTACTAGTGCCTGGCGGGGGACCTTATTCCTTCCCAGGTGCAGGGCCTTTGACTAATGAATGTGATTCCGTTACCTTAATATAGGCTCCAAGCTGACTCCACAGTATGGCTTGGGTGTTTTAGATCTTGTATTAACATCTTCTAGTCCTGGTTGTTCCAGAGGATCTGAGAAATATTGTTCTGGACACCAGTCTTCAGACAAGTCACCTGACTTCTACCCATTCTCTGAAAACATACTCTCCAGCAGCTAGCCCCAAACTGTACTAGTGCATGGGTTATTCTTCCCAGGTGTATAGAGTTTTGTGTTTCCCGTTCTTGAACTTGAGGTTCTTCTCTGCCCATCTCTCCAGCCTGTCAAGGTCCCTCTGAACTGGGTATCAGCTGCTCCTTCTAGTTTTGTACAACCTGTGAACTTGCTGAGAATACTGTCCTACTACTCACATCCATAATGATGTTGTTAAACAATACTGATCTCAATTTTGGCCCCTAGAGTTTACTACTGGACTAGAAAAAATCTGTAAAGTGGACTTTCTGCTGCTGATCACAATCCTTTGAAGCTGGTAGTTCAGAAACTTTTTGGTCAAGCTCACTGTCTTACTTAGTTCATACCTTGCCAGTTTGTCTATTCCATCCCCATTTTATGGAAGACTCTCCTGCCCTCTTGCAAGCCTTGCTTTCAACAAATAATAAACAACAGCCAATGTTCTCTCCTCATCCACTGAGCCAGTCATCTCTTTACAGAAGGCTATCAGACTGTCTAAGCGTGATTTCTGTGTCATAAATCCATGCTGACTATTCTCAATCCTTCCTGTCCTTCACATTCTGGAAATAATATTTAGGTTTATTTGTTCCATCACTGTGTGAGGTGAGTCTGGTCTGTAGTTTCCTGAATCATAATTCTTGCTCTTTCTGAGAGAATTGCTCGAGAAAGGGGAAAATAGAGAAAAAACAGGGCCTGACAGAAGTTATGGCATTACAGAGGCTAGCTTGAGGTGAGAGACTTCCAGGGTGGTTGGGTGATTGGTATGTACAGAATCTATGTCTCCACAGTTCCCTTTGGAACACAATCTGCCCTCCTAGCATACTCTAAAGAGAGTAAATGAAGAGTGGAGCAGAATGGCCAAACTTGGTTGGATTCCCTGTGGAGGTGGTAATTTGATGCTGTCGTGTAGCTGATGAGTTAATGGAGGGTGAAGCAGAGGGAAGACACCATGGCCAAACTTTATACTCTCTGCAGAGGTGGCAACCTAGTCTTAACCATGCAGCTGATAAGCCACACAGTATGATAAAATGTCTGGTGCTAGGCCAACAATGATGGCAGATCACTCCCTTCTGATGGATTTTATTCAAACTTCTCCTCATTCTAATCTCATTATAATACCCATACACAACCCCATCCTAAAAGTTACCTGCTTCCAAGGAATGCCCACTAGCATGCTCTCTAGATTTTCAGTTAACTTGGAAGACTTTTTAAACCAATTAATAACAAAAGTATTTATGACTAGAGTCACTCAAGCTCCACCTAAATGTAAAAGAAAATATATAAAAGGTAAACTAAGGAAGGTGGTAAGTAGGAAAAAGAGAAGGAGGGA
>JAVCKT010035471.1:0-12739 GCA_032273925.1 Rhynchotus rufescens | reverse complement strand
TGTGAGGGTGACAGAGCAGTGGAACAGGCTGCCCAGGGAGGCTGTGGAGTCTCCTTCTCTGGAGGTCTTCAAAACCCTGTGCCACATGCTGTAGGTGTGCCTGCTTGAGCCGGAAGGTTGGACTAGATGATCTCTAGAGGTCCCTTCCAACCTTGAATATTCTGTGATTCTACGATTCTGTGATTTCTTTTTTTTTATATATAAAATGTAATAGTGTTCTTTATAGCCAGTCACCTTTCTAATAATTACTCTCTTCTTATCTATCACTATCTTTTCTGTTATATTAAGTATTTTGCTTCCCTTCTTGCTGAAAATTCTGACTGTCACTTGCTCTTTGCTCTCAGTGCTCTTATTTTTTCCTTTTCTCATTTTTTGTTCACGTAAAATCTCCCCTCCCCTTCCCACCTCTCTCCTCCAATGACTCCAGAAACCAGAAGTTTAAGAAAAAACTCTCATCATTAATAGCCATTAAAAGAAATTTTAAGAAAAGGGGGAAGAAATTTGGGCATACGCACAAGTAGTGTTTTTCATCCAACAACTTAAAAGGATTTGATAAAATAGAGTTAAGCCTCTCAGTACTCATGGGGATCAGATAGTCTATTCTTACTGAATGGAAACTGAGATTCAGGAAGGTTAAGTGTTTCAGCAAAGTTCACAAAACAAATCAGACTTAGAGTGTAAAAAAGAAGTCACTAGGTCTCATAGCACTCTTTTTCCATGCACAATGCACATTCTCAAATTTCTGATATTTATATTCAACATAAACTCAAATAACCTTCATAGAGTTCTAAAATTCTGAATGTGCTTCTGTCTTTATGGAACACTCTCTTGATGATCTTTTTACCTAAGAAATTCAGCATATTCAAATAGTTTCCTGTAAATAATATTTGTAATTTTATATATCAACCTTGTGTTTTTTTGTCACAAAATATGTATTTATGCAGATCTGATGTTTCTGTCTAATATTCTTTCATTGTTTTCAAAATCAGTCAATAGCAGAGAGTTGTGTTTATTAGACTTTCTAAGATATTTTCTTGAGATTAAATTCCTTTTTTTTCAGCTTCAATATGAGATGCAGCTTCTGAAGAAATCCATTCCAGTCACATGCATTGTGCTGGGCATTATTTGCTGCTGGAGATGGAATGAATCACCATAATACATCTGCCCTTCTGTATTAAGGTATATTTCTCTCTTTATATGTTTCATTTTAAAAAGAAGCCATTTTAACCATCAGGCAGCTCTTATATTAGTGCTTATCAGTGAGTTATCAGAAAGTTTGGGAAATGAGTCATGTTACATCTTTTGTTCTTTTAGGCTTATATGTATTTGGAAATAATTAATTTGGACTCAGCCTTTTGTCAACAGTTCAGTTCATCCTCCTTTCTAGCCGTACTACAACCATAAACTTCTTGTATAAATCTCTCTTCCTCTCCCAGGATCTTTCCCAAGCCTGATCTTCTGGTGGCAGAGAATAACTTCATATTCACAATAATGTCAAATGTCACTAATTTACCATATTTTTCTAGACTCCAAGTCCATAAAAACATTTTGTTCCTGATATTTGAGGCATTTTATGTTGTTAGAAAGATGCCTTTAGATAGTTTATCTTCCTTAGAAGGTTTTCAAAGGGGAAGTCAGCAGACAGGAATGAATTTATGCTCTCAAATCCCTACATTCTTTGTGCTATATATTTTCCCAAGACATGAAAACTTGTGTTAGAATTCTGATTTTTAACAAAAGATTTGCTACTAAATTACAGACCAATCATTTGAGATAGACCAGCTAGGAGGTCCAAATAAGTATCATCAAACATATTCTATAACATCCATGTGTCATTGTCACCAAGAGAAACACACACATGGAGAAATTTAGTTCTGATGCAGCTGGGTAAATTTGCAGCTGTATGTACTAAGCTTTACTTTGCTACTGTCTCTTTTACAGAGGATTTAAAAATATGTATTTAAACTGTCCTAAAGAATAGTATTTGGTATAATAAAATCTTACAGTCTGTGCAGGTTAGATCCCATTCACAGGGATCATGAAAGCTTCCCTTCAGTTCGAAGTGGAATTTATTTCAGCTAATTTTAAGATGCCTAAGAGCAGAGACCAAACTGAATCTTGTCACATGCTTGAAAATGACAGTCCATCATAAAGGTTAGGAAATAAATGGGAGGAATCATGGCCTGCATATGTTATCTTTCATATGTTATCTTTCACTCTTAGGTTACGGAAGCTTTTTTTTTTAAACTGATTCTAACTAAATTTTCTAACTAAACTGATTATCTACATTGACTTTAACTTTCATTCTTCCTTTTTCTCAGAAGTATTTCTTATTTTCTTACTACAAGAATTCCTTATTGAAAAGAAATATTTTTTTCCAATTTACAACATGAGTACTACTCATGGTGAGATTATATTTTTGATGAGCTTTACAGTAATTATAATGCTCACACTATCTGCATGTGGTCCTTTTTTCCTATTACTGATTTCAGTGAAAAATACTAAATAACCTAAAGAGCCTTCAAAATCAGAATCTATTATTTCTCCTAAAAAAAAAAAAGAAAAAAAAAAAGACTTTCTGTTTTTCCCTTTTTTTATCTTCCCACTTATCTCAGAGGTATTAATGACTGAATGGAGCTGCACAACACATACAAAGTCCATATGCTGAAGGAAATATGATGAAAGCCTGAAAAAAAGTATTAGGCAGGAAATATTGCAAAAGGGCACAGAAGTGCTCCAGGAAGAGATGAGAGACCTAATAGTCTGACGTCCATTAAGCTAAGTACATTATTCCAGAAGTGTGAGACAGTCTATAGAAAGCCCCCACAGATACCTAAGTCTCCTCTGTTAATCCCCTATGATTTTTACTAATACCTTTTAAAATTTCACATAGAAAGAAGATAAAATAATTTCTCAAATTATTTCAGAAGATATTGGAGTTTGAGCTGGTGAGGCAGAGGGAACTAGACTTTATTGTTAGTTTACAGCACAGAGCATCCTCACTTTTTCTGGAACAATTTAGATGACTTTCTAGATTCACCATATCCTTTTCTTCAGCGCTTGAAATCATCATGCTCATTATAGAGAGCCTCAGCTGTGCAAAATTCCTTCACAAATAAAAATTACATTAGGTAGTAGGATTTCTAAGTGCATCATGTTGCTATTTTCATGGCAGAAAACTTATCCTTTTAAATCTCTCTCTGTCTTAGCTTAAAACAGATATTATGGTAATATCTGATTTTGCTGATAGAATCAAGGCATAAAATACATTGGAAACTGAAATTTGCTTGAATTTTTTATTAATCATGCAGACAGCTTGGTGCTATCCTGGTAAGTGAATGATTCTTTGTGGATATAGTCAGAAAACTATCTATATTTTATCATTTATTTGTGTTTCTCTTTTTAAAGGTTTCATACAAATTCTGCTTATTTATTGGGACCTTACAATCCCTAGTCAGGGTATTGGGGGCATTCTATAGCCTTCTTCTTTATGTTCTAAAGTTTAAAGCACTCCGGAACTAACCAAATGCTGTTTTAATTACTGTAGATGACAGAATCAAAAAAAAAAAAAAAAAAAAAAAAAAAAACCAGTGGGGAACACTAATGATGCCCTGTATCTGCTATTCAGTAAACCATGCATATGCATTTTACAGTTTCTTAATTCAGCTGACATATCCATGTCACAATGCAGGTACATTACCTCTCCCACACTGAAAAGTGATTCAGATGCTTAGTCAGAATAATTTAGCAGTTCCTCTGAGGAACCTGAACTGTTCAAAGAAATGTTATCAAGGTTGAGGATCTCATCTGATATTTTTCCTTCTCTTCATAGATTTTTTTTTCTGCAAACTAGGCTCATATTCTACCTGATGTGTTGAAGTTCCTCACTGCAAATGCAATTTGCCTTCAAATATTTGGCATTGCTTCAAGGAAAATGATCAAATGATCAAGTTCACCTTGATCCCTTAATTTTGAAATTGCTTGGCTTGCTCTTTTTCCCACAGTGTTGGGTTGAGATTTTCTTCCCAGGGTGAGTTTCAGTTCATATTCTCTATTTTCACCAGCTGAGTTGCAGATTTGTAGTATGTCTGTCAATTTAGAATTTCTTTCATATTTCAGGCTTCTCACCCTTGAGAGTTCCCCAGTAGTAAGAAAAAAAAAAAAAAAAAAAAAAAGGAGAATATCTAACCAACGAAAACATTCTAAATGTGTCATAAAAAAATCAAGTTCAAAAGTAAATGTCCTTTTTTTTCTGTTTATGGGCTCAAACTTAATCCATAAACTACTTGAATTCACAGCTGTGAAAAATGGCACCTTCAGGAGAAGCCCTTCTGTCACTGACATCTTACCTAGCAGGAATCTAAGGAAAACAGAATGGCCTGATGGTTTTCTTTTCCTTGCTGTCACTGTGTGAAAGAGCATATGGGGCTTGGAGTGCTAATTAGGAATACAGAAATGTATATAGAAATTGTACCCTCAGCACCATTTTCCACTATGTGCATTATCCTGACCAAACATAAGTGCTGAATGGAAAACTCCACATTTGAGTCTCCTGAGCTTGAATTAAAGAGCTCAGATCTGTCAGTAGGCAATTTTCACTTATGCAGATCACGCATAAAAGAAGATTAAAATGACTGGCCAATGGTGATGTGGTTATACTAGAACAGCTAGCGATCTGCACAAGGATAGTTGTTTTTCAATAAGACACTTCTTCCCTTCTTTTGCTTTGTTTCCTAGTGCCATGATGTGTTGCGCAAAGTGGTCAGTATTATTTCTTCATAGGAACGCCACACCTCAATCATCAAGCTTTCAGTTCTTGTCATCTCTGATTAACAACCTTGCTGTAAACCATCAGGTCATTAAAAAAGAATTTCTCTGTAAAATTGTTTTCTTTCAATCAGAGGTGGTCTTTTTTTCACTAGCACACTGTGGCTCTAAATTGCTTTCCAGGTGATGTTCACTTTCTTCACTGAATATAGTGAAATAAATTAAAAAGGACTCCAATAAGAGTAACCTTGTATTAGAGTAGCCTGAATTTACACAATGTGAATATTTCGTAATAATGTTTCTGATGGTGTAACAATAACAATTCTGTTTTCTACACTTTTGATCATTGTCACACAGAAAAATTTATCAGAGCCCTTTATTTTGCAGGAAGAGAAAGTAGGTCAAATGCACTTGCAGAGGGATTTGCAATAAAGGGAACAAGAGGGCATCTGATTCTCATTGGAGAGTGTAGACAAGACTGGAGAGGAACAGTGGGCAGTTTTGCCTGACTTAGATTCCTCGGTAAGTATGAAAAGTAGAGTGGAAAGAATTAATTTTTAAGGTAGAAAGGATATTTCATTCAAGATACTTAATAATTTCAGTCATCTCTGTTTTGTCATAAAACTCATTGTCAGGATTCTGCGTTACTTGTTAGCTGACATATCAGAATATAAAAGTTTCTCTTTATATACAAACTGATATGGATTGATAAGGTTTGTTTTGTGCTATTTTGTTCCTGTTTTGGACTTACTAGAATGGGTATTTCCTGCTGATCCTGCATATTTTTTAAAAATGAATGTGCACAGCTACAGCATGGCTTACAGGAGAGCTTATTTAATCTACTCTAAACACAATATCAACCATATAGAAGTGATTTCATCTTTTAAAACATTGAATGCACGATTTTATTGACACTATCTTTTTAAGAAAACCATGATTTTAAAAACATGGAATCAAAGCACATATAAACTAGAATTAAAAATCATTCCATGAAATCTCTATCGTAATACTTTAAAAATAATATTATATTTTGTCTTATTTTTTTTCTTACTAGCAACACAGATTTTTTGCTGATGGTCTGTGCTGCCAGATGAGATATTTCCAAAATCACTTTACTGACAGATAATTGACCATTTGACCACTGATCCACGCAACTGTGAGCTGTGAGTATAACTTTTAGCTTGACTTTTTTATTTATTTATTTTTTATTATTATTCTGCCTGCAATTTCATAGCATTCTGGAATGTCCTTTCCCAGCAGAATCGCTGAGAAAGAACACAGTAATAGGGGTCATCCGTGAATGTAATGAAAAGTCTCATAGGAATCACTCTGGCATACAATGTCAGTGAAGGTGTGAGTATGCTATGATTTTATTCCAGGCTTGTGCAGCTCTGATCCATAGTATATGACTCTTTTTTTATGCCCCAGGTTCAGGTTATGTCAATTGTTTTGCCTGAAACTCTCTTACTTACTTAAGGTCTTTGTGCCTGTCCAGATATCTATCACATTTTAATTCTAAATTGGGAGGGAAAAGGAAAGGTCAGTTTGTAGGTGTCTGGACATTTTGGGCTAAAACAATTTTTTAGTTAAAAAAACATACCAGGGATTTATACTAGACTATTTGATATGTCTACTACTTATTGACATAAAATGTTACCTTTTGCAGATTACTTCTATTTTTTTTAAGAAAAATCACTTTGTAAGCTATTTTAGATAAAAATATCTATTCAAAACATGAACAAAAGATAACCATTCAATATACTAGAGGGAGAAACTGTTTTTCAAACACATTAAAGAAAGAGGTAGCACAAAGCAGCACAGTTTGCCAGTCCTATCTGTTTAGACTGCAATCTCCTTGGAGCAGGAACTATTTACTATTGATGACTGTCAAGAACCCCACCCTCTGTGTCTGTAAGGCATAAAATTAATGGTAATAACATTTCCATTTTTTTTTAATTCATTCAACAGTCTTGTCTCAGACCGAATTTTGATTATTCCTAAAGAAGCTGTCTCAATGCCTTCATTGAGACACACTGACATGTTATATAAACCAGACACTGTTTACCTGTAGATATGTGGGAAGTTCATTTGTTATAGAAAAAGTTGATAGTTTCAGAAAGGTTTATTCAGGAATTGTTATTTGTGAACTAGTGTGACTTCTTCTGAATCCTAACTATGAGGAAGCCTTTTCATTTGGATAAAAAAAAAAACACACTGAATGATCCTATGAACACTAGCTTCCTTGAGCACGAGTTCTGTTACATTCGCAGTGTACTTCTCTCATGGGAGCTTCTTGATATATTATATTAATTTACCACTGAATAATTATTTTCAAGTCATTTGAATGTAACATTTTTGCATAGAGATGCATACAATTAAGATAATTTCATTTTAAATAGCTCATTAAATTTTGTGGCAAATATTGATGAGAACAGAGTAATCAAGTCATTTTGCTAGCATAAGGCTATTCCAATAGCTTTATCTAGGAATCTAGGAATAAATGGTGTAATCCACCGATCGGTGCAATCTAAGCCCAGAACATGGTTACTCTGAATAGTCTAGGTTTCCTGAAGCATCTCAACAGGAGGAAACTCTTTTACATTTCTGGATCCTATTTAAATAATATTTGTTATATATCTGTTTTCTTAAAATATATTAAACTCCCCTCCTTCCTCCTCCAAAAAAAAAAAAGTTAAATTTGGCTACATCTTTTTTCTTATTTCTAGCAAATTATTATTTGAGTTGTCCTATTTCAAATCTAAAACTTAAACAGATATTATGTATTTATCTATAGGGATTTTGCTTATTTCACATATTCATATCAATGCACCTGTACAAGAGTATAGGGACTCCAGGTTCCAAAATTTTGCTGTTATGATGCCGCGTGTATAAATAAAGATTGTAAATAACTATGTCTGTTGTTATAGCACACAATGTAAATTTTATATTGCAAATTTAAAGGAAAAAAAAGATCTTGATAAGAAAAACAATGAAATTTCATAGAAGAATTCTTTTTTTCAGATTGATTCTGTAAATTCACCTTGATGAATGTCAAGTGTATGTCTTATTTCTTCCAGTTGTTTGTTTTACTTAGGAATTTAACTTCATACTAAATTACTTGTGGCAGAGATTGTGGTATTGCTGTTCCTATGTTTTCCAGCTTCTCTAGTCAGCTTCTAAGAAGTAAAGGCCCAAGCATCCTTATGAGTCTATTTAATCAAATACATGTATAATATACTATGCTTTATACTGCTTCTTTGCATACGCATAATCAATGGCAGGAAACATGAAAAACTGGCAAATCAAATCCTGTACAACGTGCTCCATGACAAATATTAATGAAATACATAACTGTAGCTGTCATTTTCCTAACCCATCCGATGGCATATTTTTGGGATCCGAACATGGAGTTAGAACAACATAGGAACTCATCAGGTAGGCTTGCAAAGCCAGAAAGGGCAGCTAGGCACAGCATTAATGAGACAGAGTAATGTTCCTAGGTGTCCATTCTGGATGTGCTAATGTCACTACGCAGTTCCCAGCATGTTCGTCCAGGCTTTTTTGTTTCAGCAGCCTGCTCAAAGTTGAGCCATTATGCAGCTAATGAAAAGCTCTCATAACAGATTGATTCTCAGCTTCCTTAAACACAGTGTTTCAAATCCACTGCTTCTGTAAATGAACAGTGCTACACAGATATCTCAGAAACTTGTCTCTCTTCCTCCAGGCATTTTCAGCTTAAGGATGATTTTGATCCTGGGTAAATATCTTCAGGTTTTGTAGTCTAGATAATAAGTGTTGAGGGAATTTTTTGTTCTTTTTGTTTGTTTGTTTTTGCTCTCTCAAGAGCTGAATGCCATAGCTATTACACACATATCACCCTTAACAACTAATAAGGATAGAAGATGTATTTGCATAAAATCTAGATAATGGCCATAAATGGCTACCTCTAAGTTGGTGCCTTATACAAACAGAAAAATCTTTTTTTTTTTTTAATAATATTTGGATCCAAATACAAAGCCTTTTACTAGTGAAGTGCAATTAAATGAGCATTTTGTATCACATTCACTTCTATATTCCTTTCAATAAGCTCACTTCTTTTCTTTAATACTCTCCATCTTAGGACTCCAAGGACTATATGTTATCTAAAAATAGATTTATTTCATTGCCCCATGTTTTATCATAAGAAGGATGAAACAGAAAATACTTGTCTGTGAAAGCAACAAAGACCCTCTGACACTGTACTGAGATCTACCTGTTTTGATCTTTCTGATGATTTCCTCCACAAGTTTTCATTTTCTAAGCGACCAGCGTCCTTACTCCTCAAGGTCCCCTTCACACAGCATATTTTTCTGCCTTTTCAGGGAGCAATAGCAATCACTATTATTGGAATTTAGTGTTACATGCTGAGTTTTAGAGTAGGGAGTTAGATAGTCTCTGAAACTTTCTCTGTTGGCCCAGTTGACAAAAGTTTTACTGCTGAAGCAGACTTAAAAGTCAATAATTAGGTTTCTATACTGCAGCAGGGCAGATACAAGTTTTGTTCTATTTCATTTTCTTTTTTTTTTCTTTTTCTTTCTTTTTTTTTTTTGTTAGTGTACGAAAAGTAATCTCACCTTCAAAATATCTTGCTGGCATAAAAGATGTTGATGATCTTTTTGAAATCCTTTTTTTCTTTTTCTTTTTAAATAGTCTATGTTTATGTCTATAAACACATAAATACACAAATAAACCATAGCAACTGTAACTGTAACTTTTTTGTAAGTCCTTTTATATAATATTACTTCACAAAAAGAATACAGTATTTATATTAAAAATAAATATGCTGAAGTACAATCTGATACAAAAGTTCCTCATCAATACAGTTTATTCAGAGTTCTTTTAATAAATACCCACATTCCAGCTACATTTTCTTATGGTTGTATTCAAATCATTTCCCACCGTAATGCTATGATTAATTCAATTATATGGGGATTTATTTGCTTGACAGACATAATAGTCCAAAAATGATAACATATGCTAAACTCTCTATATGATACCCAGTACAAAATATCTTTGATATTGTCAGAAGTTAACATCCTAAATTTAGACAAAATTATTATCTAAAGAATGATAAGTTTATTTGTATATCAGCACCTATTCATAGAGTGGGATCTGCTATGGTCCATTGTGCTTGTAATCCATGGATTACATTCTAAGCAGGCATTGACGTGAACAACAGTAACAGCTCCATTAGGGCCTATGATGCCAACTAACAACAAATTTTAACAGCATTTTCAATGTTTCTGTAAGCTTCTTCGCATCTTTCTTTCTTTTTTTTCAGAAATTTGCAAATGAAAATACAAGTAGAATGTGGAAGACATGAGATGGGTCTAAATAAAAAATTTATCAACTATAAAAGTTTAATAAGTAATAAAAGTTTTACAGATGTTTTTAGAGCACAAAATGAAGGAACTTCAGATGTGTGAACCACTGCTTTTAATAGGCTGCTTAAGGTTCCAGTGCTGAAGTGTATGACACTTCACCCTGGTCTGAGGCCAATCAAATTACTTTATTAAAAGAAAATAAATTGATACTTTAAATGGTCTGATTATTCCTTTTTTTTTTACAAAGAAAGATAGCAGAAGAAAAAAAAGTGAATTCTTTTATTTAGGATTCACAATCTCTTATGGATATGAGTCAGATCGTTTTGGTTACTGGCACTTACACATAAGGTTTACTTAATTTAAGACTAGGAATATCTGATTAATCTTGCCAGTAAATTGTAATTTTCTCTGACTCAAAATATCTATTTTTTGAAACACTCCAAGCATTTTTGTGATGCTAACAACTGAAGAGATCACTAAATCTCCTATGTAAAATGGATCTTGTAGTACAGTTATCACTAATAGTGATTTTTTCTTTTTTTCTTAGGACAAGTTGATACCAGATAACTACCACTGAACAGCTTTAACAATGATTTTGCAAGGGATATTGGATTCTGCAAGTGATGTCAAGTCCCATTTTTTTTCTGCTTCTTATCTGATCTATCAATACAAAACAAAAAAAGATACCAACAAGTTATAAAGCCTGATGCTGTCTGCAGATCCTCTGGTGATAATATCAACCTGAGATTAAAAAAAAAATACCTGAGAAAGAGATAAATCTGTTTCTGTTTTATTCTGTTGAGACAGCATGTAGTAGAAAATTATTATAACAAACATAATGTTCATCTGCAGAATGAGGACAATGTATCAAACCTTGGAAGGTTTGTGTTTTATAATTCATAGTTCTAAAAGTTAGTTTGGCTTCATTACATTTAGGAGTTTATATTCATCTATCTAGATTCTCCTACAGTTCCAAATATTCAGAGGCTTTTCTGAGAAAATATGTTTCAGGTAATACTAGAATCTGGATTTCTGGATTCTTTTCCATCCACAAGCTTATAATGGAGCTGGTCAAATAGCTAAGAAAAAAATGAAGACTTTCGTTCAACATAAAAAAGTAGTTTTTTAGTCATAAAACTGATTCAGAAAATCATTGATCCCTTTCACGTTGTCATACAAAGGCAAGTGATAAAGGGGATGTGCAAAGATTTTCCACCATCATCTCCTTGAACAATTTTTCTGGGATTTTATTGCTCTTAATATCTGTGTTGTGCCTACTCACCAAAATCATATTGCTGTGCTATTGCTGCTTGCTCATCAGATGATTGCCAAATTCAAGTTGTCAAAATGACTACTGAAATCTTTCATAGTTAAATTTGCATGAGTATTGGTAACATTCGTCTTTCAGAATTACTTTCTTTAATGAACATATAAAATATAATGAACTTAATTGTATATATCTTAAAGACAGTACCATCTTTGTTAAAAGAAATAGCATATTAATTTACTTTTCTGATAGTCTTTTATAATTATCACAGCAACCTGTGTACTCAGTTCTTATTTATTTCATGTATTCCATTTTTGACAGTTGTGTTTCCATTTATTTTGAATGTATTTGAGATCCATAATTCTATTAAGTTGATCTTTCTTCTAAAAGGGAAAAGATTGCTGTAGAGATAATAATCTAACTAATCAAAGTTTATTTTGCAATCCAAGTATTAAAGATTAGTTGCAGTCACAGTTTGTTTAAATTGGAGAGTAATGCAAAATACTATTTGAAATATTAGCCTGAGGGAATTGTTTAGTAGTATGCTTTTCTCTATTTATATAGCTTCATTGTATTCATAATCACCTCATCTAGGGTGTGTTTGTGGATATGTTAAGCTATCTTCCCTACTGGAACATACTCTGAAATTCTAAAACTTTCTTTCTAAAATTTGGAGATCACAGATTTTAATGTATTCATGTAATACGAAGGTAATCTGGAATTGAAAAGTCTTAGTTCTTATAATGAAATATTTCATTATATTATTTCTCCACCTAAAGCTTTTCAGCTATAAGAGATGTCCCTGTGAATCACCTTGTGCTTAAAGTTTTTGTCTTTAAATTCTTCAACAATACCTGTAAACAGCAAGGTGTCATTAGTAGCCCTTCTGAGTTTTCCTTAATAGCATGCGATTTTGAAGAACTAGCCTAGAAAATCATTCCAACTGCTAAACTTAAGTCAATAATTTACTATTACTTGCCCAACTATAGAAACTACTAACTCTAAATATACCAAGGATATTGCCACATAATAATTACCACATTGAAGACCATCAGAAAAATCATCCAAATTGTCATGTACTCTTTGTTTTAAAGTAAAAGCGAGATTGTAAATTGTTCATGAACTGAAGAGGCATCTCATATGAGGTCATATATTTGTATTTGCTTATTGCAGTTGCGAACTAACTTTTATACCCAGTTTTTAAGCTACATTAGTTTCACTTAACTTCAGGTTAGGGATGCTTTTACTACGGTAGCGTTCTCTCATTTGAAAACATTGTGAAGAAACTTCATCTTTGCATTTAGATGTCATTGAAAAGAATCATTTTTCTTTGCAATATAGA
>JAVCKT010035469.1:0-15783 GCA_032273925.1 Rhynchotus rufescens | reverse complement strand
ATCGTGAAGAAAATTAACTTATTTGCATCCTTAAGGCTTTGTGTGGGCTTGCTACTTCACAGCAGAGAGAGCTTCTTAATTTATATTTCCTGAGGTGAGCAATAACCTCTCAAAAGCTGAAGGACTGTTGACTGCCTCTCTAATAACAGCTGTATATCTTGTTCTAAAATTAAAATTCCTTCTTTACCTATTTACTTTTGTTGAAGGACAGACAATTCATCACCTATCTCCAAACTATGAACTGCATTAGCTTCGTTTGATGGTGCAAATCAAGCACATAAGGCATGAAACCTTTCCCCCTCCCCTTCACCTCTATCTCCCATACAAGGAAAACATTTTGCTACACCTAAGTGATAATCCAATAACAACCACACAGATAATGAAGAAAAAGTTCCAAACTCCAGCTTCCAAACTCTAGAAATGAATCACAAACTCTGTCAGAAATAACATGTGCTTAATAAGATCCTATTAACATACCAGTGTTCAAAAAAGCTTGACATTTCAAGCATAAACAATAAAATTTTTTAGTCATATACGTAAACTATTATTATCTGTGGTTATTCAATATCACCTAGATCACTGGGCAAGGGCAGTTGCACATCTAGTGGTCACTGAGCACCCACACAATTCCCTGACAGTCAAATAAAATGCTTGTATGGACTTGCTGTGCATCTTTCCTCAGTTATTTGGGTAGAGTCAGGGCTTTACATCGCATGTGAAGCTGCATATGCATATTCCCATGCATAAGGACTCTAAGTCAGTTTCAGTTGTCCCTTTGTAACCACAGGAAATACTGTCTATCCCTACCCATAAAACATCTCCCAGTAAGTATCTACACATCTGGGCCCAATATTCTTTACCAGAAGTGAGCCTATTGTCTAAAATGCATAGCTTAACCAGCTCTCAGCATTCTTACTATTCACAGCTCTTCACGATGCTATAGAGCTTGTTGAATTGAGAAAGTTTTCAGATTTTACATCGTCTTTGTGCAACAGTCCCTACTTTGACTTATGTGCACACACACAGCAAGATAGGGCTAAGTTTCTAGATTAGAAACACCGTTATAAACACTCAATGACAATAATAAAGAAGAGCACAGGGCTATCAAAAGCAGAGACGCCAACCTGTGGGCAGATCACCCTCAGTGCTCATCACCACACCTCCTTTCCAAGCAGCCTTCCCTCGTGCCAGCTCAAGCAAGAGGCTCCACGGGTGGATTTCCAGCCCTTGGTATGCTTGAGTGACCCTTTGAGCGCTGCAGGGTCCTCAGTGACTTGCAGAACTGCAGGTGGGTGACAGGCGAACACCACCTTGGAGCTGACACCAGGCTTGTGAAATGCCTGACACCTAGGCAGCCGTGACTTATTTTCCTTTCAGCTCCTCAATCAACCTGACAGGAGCTCACTTTGAGTTTTCAGTTTGGGCAGTGCCAATAATTTCCCCCTCGCGCACTCAGACTTCAGGCTCAGCTCCTTCTCGTTCTCAACTGCTGCCTTTGTGGCTCCACACTGGGGCAATTAATGATTCTGTGGAAAATGCATTAAATTCACCATCATAGAGCATATGGTAAATAGTGGTGCTGCAGTGACCACCACATCGATTCTGTAACTGAAGACATTCCTTGAGTTCACTTCATGCCTACGTTTTAATTAGTTTAGACATTCCTGGGTTGTTTCATGTTGTTTAAAGACACCTTTATTATCTTCTATTTAGAGAAATATCAGACCAAAAAAAGTGTCAAAAATATGATATTTACAGACCTCTTCTTTACCAGTACTTCCCTCTCTCCTCACAAATTTTCACTGGATATTAATGCATCAATGTATGAATTCACATATTATAAGCAGTATTATCCAGTAGATATGCAATCTATGTTTTTACTCCTTGAGGGAATTTAGCTATACTATAACCTGTTTTATCAGTTAAGACCAACAGTACTTGAATTCTAAGTTGTCAGGGAAATAACAGCTTCTTCTGAATTACATGGATTGATCCATCCTCTTCTAAGCAGGGAAGGGGAGAAAAACTACTGCTGTCAAAAAAAAGAAATCTGAAAAAGCTCATATTTACTAGAGAAGTTGGTTTGGCTTACCTTTAGCTTGAATCTAAGCCATGATTATTTCGCATTAATATACTGATCAGCACTGGCTTGCTTCATGCCTTGGCTGCAGGGTATTTGTTTTAAACTGCAATAGCATACTTCCTTGCTTTTTTTCACTCTCTTAATTTCTCCTCTTTTCTTCCCTGAGAATAAGCAGATTTTGCTGTCATTGCTTGTTCCTACCAGCAGCTCAGGTGCTCTCATCAGCTCTGCCTGTCTGCCCCAAAACCAACAGGCTGCCGCGAGCGGCCTCCAGCAGCAGCTCAGACAGAGCTTTTCTCTACAGTCTATCTGCACTGCCCTCAGCATTTGTTTTCTTCTAAATTCACTTCAGCAAAGAGAATATCCTTGCCTGTCATAATGAGACACGGTGCATCAGCATTTCTAGGCTAAAATGGAGGGGAAAAGAAGAATAAAAAGGATTAACTAATAGTGACATTTAAAATGGTAGGAAAAGCAAATATCATTCTGATCATTTGTCTAACTTATTTGGCTGATAGGGTTGGTCTATTGCTTTCCCTACCATTCAGAGGTCTTATTTGATCATTTCTTTCTTTTTTTTAAACACATTTTTTTTCCTCACATTCTTTTACTGATGTTCCTAATTTAAAGTCATTGCCTCATAAAATGCTGTCTGACTACCTAGTAAAAATAAACTCACCTTCTAAAAATACAGCAGGCAGCACATGAGAAAATACTTTAGTCCAGGATAAGGAAGCAGTTATGCACCCGTTTAAAAACAAATAAAGTAGAGCCAAAACTCTAATTGCATTTAATTAGTTGTACCATAATGTGTACATACACAAAAGTAAGCTTAGGGCCTCATTCACATCTGCTATAGCTTAACTCCATACAGATGAGCCATGACCATCCTACTGCAGATGAAGATCTCTCCCAAACACCGCAATTACACTGAATTTCATTTAATCACCTTGCAAGAGTGTTATGTACTATGATTACTCAGAAAGGAGGCTAATAAAACTTCTGAAAGACTTAGGACCACTGAATTAATTGTTTAGTGTGGAATATTGTAATCCTATAGACTCAAAATCTTATGAGAGCCTTCCTCCATCTTCACTGAAAGACATCAGACTTTAAGAGATGGAAGGGTTTCCCACGCAACTTGAAACTTTGTAAAAATAACTACATGACTTTGAGTGCAATACATCATCTGAGGAGAGGAAGACCACCATTCATCCTCCACTTTCACCATATGAAAATGCCTGTCCTGAAAGACAGGAAAGCATGAGTTAAGTGACACCAAGCTCATCGAGTGGGTGAGGGTCTTAAACCTTCTCTGCCTGTTTCACAAAGATTTGTTTTTTACCTCACAAGCTGGGTAGTTATGGTAGCAAGATTTCCATACCTCTTTCTGTGGCAGCATCCCCTTATTCCGACTTGCACCAAATGCTGGAGAGACAGGAGAGACAAAGCTTCTCCCACACATTGTTTAATGCAGATCCAGTTCCAAATCAAATGTTTCCCCTATTAAGCATCAGCTATGCACTCACTGTCAGAGGTTTTCTTTACATTTCAAGGCAGAGCTTTTGTTTTTAATTTGCTTAGAAGTAATCACACTACGTCCTGAGATTACATGCCAGAGTTTGCCTGCTGTTTGATTTTGCTGAAACCGACCACTTGGAATCTTTCCACCACCACCATCCCCTTTTATTTAATATTTGATTAGCTAAACCTTCCCTGAGGAAGTACCAGAAAGACCACTTCGGCAACACAGGTCCCCAATAACCACCAGAGATAGCTGTGGACTGGGATAGAAGAGAAAACCTTTAAGGGTTTGCCAGTTTTCACACGTTTGCTCCCCAGCAAGGATCCAGCTGGGAGTTGCTGTCTGGGATCCTGCAGCCCACGACTGGAGCTGGCTGCGTGCAGGGAAGGAGGGCAGCTCTGCAGCACATGGGGCTCCAGGCACATGGGGCAAAGTGCAGAGCTGGAGTTCCCAAGCAAGGGACATGCCAAGTGCCACTGGTGCAACTGTGGGATGCTTAAAGTTAAGTTCACAGGTACTTTGTGCTTGACACATGATTACATTTGTTCTTACTGCACTACATCTGCCTAATGACATCTAAACAGCTCAGTTTAATTTTGATTGCTGCATTGCTACCCAATGAATTCACAGAATTAAAATAAAAAAAAAATCTATGTGCTGCAGGGGTAAAACTTTAATTTTAAAAGAAGCACACGTAGCTGTTAAACTGTTAAAGCTGTTAAGGAAGCAGGAAAAAGACACTGGAGGAACATTGAAGTCAATGAGAATCCTAATGCTGACGTCAATGAGGTTTTGGATCGGATTATAATTTATAGGCTAGATTATTTGCTGACAAGTCTTCATTCATCTTTCAGAGGAACAGACCATGACACAAATAAGAATCCAGGCAGAGAAATGTATTTGAACCCAAGCATTAGGCCCAAATGCTCAGACTGAGTAGACTGGATCAGTGGGGTGAAATGTGACCCTTTTGCGGGCAGAGACATATGGTTTTTCATACAGGAAGGACTGAAGAAAGGCTCACATGGAATGAGGTGATTTTAGCATTTCCACTGACATCTATAGCACATGATGGTACAGCATGTACCATTAAAAAGGAAGGAAAAAAAAAAAAGGATGCTATCAACATTAAAGGGGGAACGGCTCTCTCAGTTTTCACTGCCATTAGTTGTTTTTTTTCCTATGTGAGTGGTACCTCCAAGCAGCAGAGCCACCTGCAGCACAGCAATCAACAGGTTAACCTTCGTTGAGATGACTCTCAAAGACAAGAGATAAATTCATGCCCCTGTCTGGAAGGTTACAGTAATCTTATTCTCTGGGAGCTGCATTTTCCTCCTGGCTCAACTGTCTGGTGTTCGGTGGAATGACACCTCCAGTCACCTAGAAACACTGTGAAAGAAGCAGAACAATAAAGGACAACAGAATGCGACTCTCTGACAGCTCTAGGATAGCATGTCATGTAATGCAACTTAACTCAGTGCAATGTATATGCGCATGTGTGTGTAATACTGCTATCTCTCTATGGAAGTATGTAGCTATATGTACCTGTAATATTCTGACATCTGAAGGGTGTAAAGGGGAAGCAGCTGCTTTGAAGTACAGTAGCACAAGTACTAAATCCTTAGCCCAAATCAGGTCCATTTTTTTTTAATCATTCACAATTTTTTTTTTTCCCCACCTTTTGATACTATTATTTCATTGGAGATTTCTGGGCAAAAAAAAAATAATGTAAAATAAACTTACACACATCAAATATTCTGCTTTTTTCTTCTGTAACTAATTTAATAAGAAGCAATCTAATCAAGAATAAGTCCTTTTTTCACAAAAACTGTCCTTTCCATACACTCACGAGTTGCAGTTTACCTTTCTCTTTCTCATGAGTTCAAAGCAAGCTCAGTACTTAAATTCTTGCAAAATCCCAATCTTAAAATATCAAGATTCTTTTTCTGGAACTTAAGAAAATTGCAATACGATACATGGTTAAAAATATTTTTTTCCATGATAATTCTTTTACCATTAGTAATTTGCTGGGAATACAACTCTATTGCTCATAGAATTGTTCCCAACCCTAGATTGCAACAAGTCTAGCCTCATTTCAGATTATTTTCCCTAATTCTCCATCATTTACATTCTAGATTTAGCTAAGGTATCTGCTTGAGGACATTTAAAGAATGGTTTGAGTATACAGAAGAGTTTTTTCTTTTTAAATACTGAAAAGCAAATATCTTGCTTTTTAAGCCAGAAATAATTCACGCCATTCTCAGAAAAGGAAGTGATCAATTTAAATGTAGCCCAATGAAATTAAAGGTAAGGTAAAAGTAAAATAATTTACTTTTAAATAATTTACTTTAATAAAAATAAAATTAATTTCCTAGCAAAAGATACATGAAAAGAAAAATATACATGAAAAAAAATAATAAAGAAGACACTTCTTTTGGCTACTGAGGTTCAACATGCCAGTTATTAGGCAGAGCTTCACAGGTGGTGGCTAGACTTCCATTAGGCTTGACTTTCCCACGTGAAAATCAAGATCATGAGTTGTATCACTGTTCATCTCAGCTGGGGAACATACACCAGTAACTTACTAAGGTTAGTGCCAAGGAGTCTATGGATTGAGCCTTTATCTGTACCACTTCAAACTGAGTGACAAAAGACAGATCAAATCAAACGCCCTGTGCCCTGATATTTATAGAACATTTGGCTGTCTCCCTTTTAATAATCAGCTGAGTTTCCACTAACTGCACATTCTCAGAGACTGTTTCTCATTTCCCAATCAGTTCTAATCTCAATAGTAAAAGCAGAGGCTTCACACTCACTGGCCTAGCTTGGCTGCAGCTAAACTCCAATTGATGGAATCAAAGCACGTGGCTTGCAGGATATCAGTGCATGATGCGTGGGAAGATGAAACTGAGCCAGCCACCTACGCCTTGGTAAATCAGCATCTATGCAAAGTCAAAGGAGCTCAATTAGCACAGCTGAAACCTTTCCACATCACAGCAGTTCACACCTGGGCAGCATCTTCTCCCAGGCTGGTCTAAAGTATTGCCAAAATTAGTCTGGAAACAGCACAGTGCCACAGCAATGGTGAGATGAGGGGTGTTAGCATTGACTAGCCACTGCTAAAATACTGTGTACCCCTAGCCATGACCAGGAGAAACAGTCTGTCCAAAGCAGAGCTAAAATTATCCTGCTTTTCTAACATGCGGTAATCCCTTACACATCATCCTCAGTTTTTGCTCATTACAAAACAGAGTTTTTTTCTAGGAAGGAAGAGTTCATTTATTCTTAAATTAGGCATTTGTCTAATTGTTTGTACACAAGATATTCACTTTTGTTTTCCCCCATGGTCAATCCATTCGGTGATTGATCCCATCCTGAAATGAATTTTAAGGCCTTGATTTCATGCACGTTCATTCGTTATCTTTCTCATGTTTCATCATCTGTTCAGAATACACAGAAGTTCCTGCCCGACGTGCCCATTTACCATTTCTTAGGTGGTTTGCAAAAGGGGCTGATACTTTGCCTAGATCCCATCCAAAGCAGCAAAGCAGCAAGATGTCTGAGCTACATCAGGACTTGTGAATTGCTTCCATGTGAGACAGCTCAGGCAAAGCCTTTCACACAGAGGACAGAAGACCTTTCAGGGATGCTTTCATCTTGCCAGTTAGATGGGATGAATAAGTATTTTTAAGTATGTAGAAAAATCCATCCCTGCTGCTACAGAATCACTTCTGCAGTGATTTCCCACGAAAAAAAAAAAAAAAAAGAAGAAAAAGAAAACGAAAAAAAAAACACAAACAGACAAAGGGAGAGCACAGTTGATATTTTTGTTCCTTTCCCACTAGTATTTCCCTATTCATGAATGAGGAGCACTGGCAGCTGGTCCAACGGTGTTTTTTCTTATAATTAACATTTCACAATATGTCTCAGAATGAATTTATCTTGTTCAGTATTATCTTTAACACATTTCATGCTATCTAGAATATGGGCTGCAGTGATATCTCTTCTCTTTGCTGATAGTTTTTCCTAACACAAGAGGACGTTTGTACAAAGCATATTTCAGTGGGTCACTAGCAGTTCTAACATCGTGGACCTTATGGAAAATACAATTGTAAAGAAGAACTTAGTACGCTTCTTTGGCTTTCTCTTTGTATTGCAATTCAGTATGTGAGTCAGGTGCTTATTCCTTTTGTGATTCAAATAGAAAAAATCTCACTAAGTTACACGTTTAATGGCCATAGACATTATGTAAGTAATAGACAAGAAACACGTTCATATTTGCTGGCACAATGATTTTTTTTTTCTTAATAATAAGCACTGGCCTTCCTCACAATGATTTATCCAATACCCATTATTTCAAGAATTTCAAGTGCAGTGAAAACTAAAAAGCCTAAAATCCCTCTGGTGCTAATAAAGCCAAAGCACAGGGAAGCAAACTCTACATTACTTATGCCAGCCAGCCACCATCAGGGAGCTAAAAGATTGAAGTAACAAGGACTTGATCCAAACGTTATTGATTCCTGTTCACATCTATGTGGCTTATCAGCATTTCCCCTAACTGATTTACGAGGGAACAGAGCCAAAACGTGGCAGAGCTCAGAGCAGCTTGGCCTGCAAATGCCTGTGTTGTGGTTAAGCAGCGTGAACCAGGTGAGCCCGGCTACCTGCCACCTTCAGCCACAGGCTCCTCGAACCAGAGCAGACCATTGCTGTGCTCAGCACAAGAATACTCCTGCTTCCTTCCTCCCAGAGCCCAGCTCAGCATCACTCCCCTCTATTCAAAATCTTGGGCATCAGCCCCGCTAGCATGCAAAGGCTGGACCCACTTTCCTTCTGTTACATCAACTTTCAGGGAATGAACCAGGTGTGCGCACTCCATCCGGACAGAAACCTTGCTGCTGTCTTGCCCAGGCACAAAGTGGAGTCTCTTGCCCTGAAGGAGCACACGAGCAGCACCCAAACAGTAAGACCTCAAAGCAGCAAACGTGGGAGAAGTTTTAGCTGTTGGCCAGATCTGTTGGTTTATCTGTTCTAGGGGCCTTTAGCTCCAATCTCTACAAAAAGTACACTATGATACCGAGGACAGAACTGGTTTACACCAAAGCCTTTGATTCCTTCCTTTCATGGAAGAAAGCGTAGGGTAGGAGGCAGAGAACTTGGCCTTACAATATATTTTCCTTTGTGGAAGGGATGACACTACTGCTTGGCAAACACAGTAAGGAGATACCCAGGACACTAAAAGCAAGACCCTCAGCAGGCAGTAGTCCCAAAACTCCAAAATATTCAAAGCCAACTTCACCTAACCAACAAAACTGCACAGAAAAACAAAACTGGAAAGAAAAGCTTGAATTTGGAAGCAGTTAGGGCAGCAGACTTCCATGATTTATATTCCTAAACAGTATCTAAATGTAACGACAAGAGCACACAAACTGAACAGGGCACTTCATCCAACAGTAAATTTAAGCAGTGAGCAAGGAAAAAAGAGATACTGTCTGTTTGGGCTGCATCTTTTAATACAAGAGCACTGAACCACAAAACAACCTCATTTAAGGGCAAATGAAATACAAACTTTTGCATTTATACTTTTTAGTTTACTATTGCCTTATTTATTCAGACTTTGTAAGAGACAGTGCGAGCAGAAGTTGCAACCCTTGATACCAGGACATTTAGGTATGATGAGCTTGCAGCAATGAAAGAAACCATCAGGGAACCTTTTTCCAGGGGAACTATATGCTTAATTCTTTCTTTCATCATATAAAATGGATCCTGCTAAGTGATGGCAGGAGAGACAGTTACCCTTTCTTACGTCGGCTGCAGGGTACTTAAAATACTACAATTTTCTGGCTCGCTGTTCCCAGCTCCACAGTCTGATTTGTGTTTTGGAACTATTGATCTTCCCAAATCTGTTAGGAAAAAATAAAATAAGATAAAGCTTTCTAAAATCAGCTCATATGAACAAGTTATTTTTGCACAACTCGTATTTTTCTCTAGTTTCTGAGCTGTACAAGCACCATATTTTGAACTTTTCTCAGCAACATCTTGCAAAGCTTATTTTTCAGAACTCTATTTCTCAAAAGGAATGAGATTTTCAAAGGAAACAAAGACTCAGAGTGCACAATTCATACTTTAGTGACAAAACAGGTGCCAGACTTTCCCTAGGTCATGGTATTTCCACTACTTGCTTATAAGCAAACCTATCTTCAGTGGAGTCTTCATAAAGATGCCCAAGTGTGTTCTGTCTGGTTTTGCATTTAGCTAAGCACACCCCACAGCAGGCCTTCCCTGCATACAGCCAACACAAAATTTCCATATATGAGCTAATATGACCCACATTTTCTTTTTAATTCCTAGGTAAAGAGCACATTTGCCTTCACAGATGTGACAAGGTAACTTCTAACGTCTCAGTATTTCACAAACTGCTTTGCTATCAGGACCTAAAATTTGTCACCCACTTACTTTCCAAAGCAACTCCACATTTATTTCACCCCAGACACACACACACACTTATTCATTTGGGGGAGGAAGCTTCTCCTTGCTTGAAGGAGTAGAGCTCCGAGTTACAAGCTGTCCTTTCCACTCAAAAATCTCTATCTGCAGGAGCTGAATGGCTTTTCAAATGTGAAACAAAACTCATTTAGGAAATGGGCAGATTTCCAGAGGAACTGTCAGAAGGCGACGCGACTGCGTGTCAAACAGACAGAAGTGCAACCCTCAGACGGCAGAAAGGAAAACACTCCCGAGCCCACCAAGGAGCTCCTATATTCATCAAGTCTTACCAGTCAACTGTAAAGCACAGCAATTGTTTCCACTTTAATTACAATCCTCGTTGCTAATAGCAGCATTTTCAGCTGAAAATTATTTTGCAATTATTTTGCCACCAGAAAGCTTTGCATGCAGGCCCCCTCGTTGAGCTAATGAGAAAGCACTGAGTCACTCCATGTATGACAATACCTGAATTTGTTTCTTTTGTAAATGAGATGATTTCCACCTCCCAGGTGATTCATCTTTCCAAACAAAGAATCTGACACACATTCAGTTGCAGGGGAGTTATATATATTGCTATTAATGTTATGAAAATAACTGGGCATCAGAGCCTGATAAGTTTAGCTGGAAACAGTCAATAAATTATTTAGTTCACAAAATGTCATTATGTGTGGGGTTTACTTAATTGAATAGAATAATTTATGTTAAAACCTAGAAAAAAGATCAATGCAGATGGCTTGTGAGAATGATTGAGTTTCAGTGAAGGCAATTTGATTTTTATCCCTCATTATAATAATGTTAAAGGGAAAGCATCAACTTTGGTAAAAATCAATATTTGATGAGTGCCTAGGCCATGAATTTTAACTAGAGGTAGAACGGAGGTAGGAATAGGTGTAAATAATTAATAACTTCCCTACCCTGAACAAATAACTGTTTTGTTTTGGAACAAATGTCTATTATCCAGAGATCCTTCTGTTCTTATAAAAAATAATTCAGTAATGAGCACTTGGCTTTTAAAATTCTTTTTTCAAAGTGACTGGCAACATCTTTAAAGGACTCTTGCAAGATGTTTAATCTTATTATAGGCAACAGAAGGTTAAAATATACATTTTTTTCTTTCTTTTTTTGAAAGAAATAACACACTTCCCATTTTTCTATGTCTCTTTACACAGGAGGAATATTGTCAGTTTTGCCATCAAGAGCTGTGCTGACTACAGACTGGTCAAATACTAAAAACTGTACACATTTCATGAAGAAAACAAAACTGTAAATTAAATCTGTACACAGCCATTTGCACAGAGCTGCAGCTGCCAGACAGAGCTGTGCCTTTAAAGCAAACCTGTACAGTCTATTTAAAGCACAATCTTTTCATGAAATATTAGTCAAAGTTACGTATTTGTTGTTCTTAGAAGTATGACCAAGATGACATGAAATCACTGTATATCTTTAATTTTGCTTTGTAAAATATTTCTTCCTCAATAAAATACCCAAGCCCATTTCCAACAGCTTGCTCAGCACGTGCCTTTCTCATAAACCAATTTTACCAATGCAGCATCAGAGCAGAGGCAGTGAGGGCCCAGCCTGTGGTCCTCTCTTCCACAGGCTGTTGGTGACATTCCCATTGCCCTGACCCTGCCACAGCGCTTACTGGCCTACAAGGTTTGTCTTACACCATCATCTGTTAGCTCAGATGAATTAGATGGCTCATCAGGGCAAGCAAGTCACGTTCAGCTATAAAACAGGAGAAAAGAAAAAAGAAAAAAAGTCTAATATTTCTCTATTGCAATAGTAGGCTCTTGCCATTTGTTTTACAGAAGAAAAAAGGTGCAGGGCAGAAACTGAGTACTTAGTGCATGGAGTAGCTGGAGCCTCCCAAGGGGTACAATGCAATGTACCATTGGGGATGCTCAACTCCCCCCAAAACAAGAAGAAAATCAGTGACACAGACCCACAGCTAGTGGCCAGACAACCTGCAAGGAGGATGCATCAGGTTCAGCAGGAGGAGGATTCCCAGTGACTCGCCTGGCGCGGAGGTCGCATCTCTCGAGGCCACGGAGGAGGCTGCCTCGCATCTCACATACACACGTGGGTCAGGCTCCACCAAGAGCCCTTAGACTCCTCATACCCACCACTGGGCCAGCACTAGAGACCGTCACAGAGGAAACCGCTGCCCTTCAATAGCTTCCCAGCAAAGCAGCGATTTGTTTGACCCACGGATTCAACAGGTCACTGATTTTTTTCCATTAAGTCTTTGGCTCCGGGTGAAAACACTGACTGCTGTTTTTCAAAATGTCATATTAACATCAGGTTGTGCAACAGATTATGGAGTGTAGAGACAGTGAGATAATAAAAAATGGAAACTTTACACTAGAAAAGAGGTCAGCTAGGAGGCAAACTGCCGCCTTCGCTCCAGGCTTGGTGCGAGACTCTGCTATGCGATGCACTTTGCAAATGTTTACAGTCAACTTGCTGAAGTTTCCTCTTATCACAGAGAAACATCCCATATGTGGGCTTGAAAGGAAGCGCTCCGCACAGCAGGGATTACAGGTTAGAATAATAAAGCAACTTCCTGCAAAGCTTGTGAATCTTCTGTTCCACAGTCTGAGCCTTACGGTTATCATTCACTTTAATATTTACTTTTAACATACAATCCCTTTTAACATCTATTTCTCAGCTCAAACTTCCTTTCTCTTTGTAGCCAGACCCAATATGGGATTAACTCAGGTACCACAACATTTAGAAATATTAATAAGTTAGTCACAGGTCTTCCTATGCAGATGATACGACACAGACAGCAACTCTTTTAAGGTCTGTATTATATCATTAGCTAATTTACTTTTTTTACTGGAATCCTCCTGGCAACAAGTCCTGTCACTACAGCTGGGGTTGCCACAGAGTTTCTTACTGTGCCTGCTGGCCATGGGTTGAGGAAAAGTGCAATACGATTTATATCAACCCTCATTTACATGAGATAACGCTCCAAGCCACTCCACAGAAATCAATTCACACCTCTGCTGCTCGCAGCAGAACTGCATCTAGAAGTGACAAAATTAAAGTGATGGGAAACTGAAGCTAAAAATCATCCCTGAATTTTTCCCTTGAAAAGTTCAATTCTCCTTGAAAAGCCAAGTTCCCTTGAAGTCTGTCTATTTTCACTGGCATCAAATAGGAAAACTTCGAAAGGGAAGGAACAGCATCAGCAGCATTTGCCAGCAGTAGCTGAAAAATTCAGTTAGCGCAAATCAGTCTGGATACTACAAAGTTTATTCGCATTTTATCTAAAACTGATAACTCTAAACACCCCAAAATAGCCCTGAGTGTGTGGAGGGAAAGGAACATACTTGAAACTACAGCCCTCCTGGTATTTGTGCTTATTTTGGAAGCAACAAAGAAAGTTCTGCAAGTTCAGGAGACTCTCCACCTCTTGTCTGTCTGCTGCAGTGCCCTTAGGTGCATCCTTCCAACATGCTGCAGTTTTGTTTTTGTAGTTCTGGGTCTTGGGATAGCATGAACAAAGATATGTCTTCATTCACACTGCACTTCTACTTTGCTTGCTTGCCACCAACATTCGGGAAGTCAGCTGTACAGAATGGACTTCACAATTTTACACCGTCTGGTTAATGACAGTAACATCAGCTGGAAACCACTGTAACGAAGTAGAAAGCAAGTCTTTCATGGCCAGTTTACCTCCTAGTTCCAAACTAGGGACTAGAGGCATATGTAATAGTAAGAAGCACTGCACCAGAGGAATCTTGAGGCAGCAGAATCACAATCTACAAACTTGTTGGATTTCAGAGGGCTACAATGAGAGAAGGGTGCCCTATGTCCAAAGCATAAGAATAATTCTGTACTCTCTCCTACAAATATCCAGGCTGTCTCCAATAAGCCAAATGGGCAAGAAGAGTGAACAAACCTGCAGAGCTCTGCGCTCTCACATCATGACATGAGAAAACTCCTTCAGAGTTGAACCACCTACTTCTACAGCACTGCGCACTTTAGATTGATGCTCTAAAACACCACCTGAAGGAAACTCGTAACTCACGCCAGGGCTGTTTGCAGATCGGGGGCATCTGGAAACCATGTAAACCACATATCACCAGCTCCGAGTCAAACACAAGTCCGTCAGGGCAGAGTATCCGACCATTTGTCACGTGCAGCTGCCCAGGAAGCCACCCCAGGGCAGCTGCTGACTTGCTCCTGCCTAGGACTTGCTCCTTGCCCAAGAAGGAAGTCGGCCTCGGAAAGCAGGATCACTTCTTGAAGCTTTGGGCCAACATTACACAAGTATGAAAGCTGTAGAAGGGTTGAGCATGAATGTGTTTTTAGAGAAAGAAGTGAAATTTGCATCTCACTCATTGGAACCGCTGTAAACCCATCTAATCACTCACATGTAGTCTCTTACTCTGAGCACATTAGACTTTTCATCTGTGCCGATCATCCCTGGACATGTGTTGGTGATACAAATATTAACTTTTTTTTTACTTATGAAAAATGTTTTAAACTCTCATCCCTTTCTAAAACATAAAAAGATTAAATCTATATCTAGTTTTGTGTTGAAGATAGGACTAGAAAACAAAATGTTTACTCATTTTTTTTTTTTTTCTTAAGAAAAGCATTTTGTATCCACAGTGTGAAACCCACAGGCTTTTCTTGCAAGGGAGTCAAAGATGAGGACTGTCCTGTATGCTGGTCTGAGACTAAAACTCTGATCACAAAACATGCAGTATTTTAACAGAAAGCAATATATTAGTGTCATAAGCAGGCTTTCACACCTTAGACTTCCTCTACATGGAAGGCATATTCCACCAGCTCTATTGCAAACTCTCAGGGAAGAAATACAGTAATTCCTAACTCACACTGCAGACTTCTCATTTGTTACCAGAAAAATGGCACAACACAAATATTCAAAATAAGAAAAGAAAAAACAAAAAAGGAAGACTACGATTCAATTTCATGTTGGAAAGCTCCCCTAGAAGTATTATAGGGATTATCTATTGATTACGGAGGGAGCTTAGAATATAAATATTATGAGAAAACTCATTTTTGTTTTTTCTTAGAGATTTCTAATTTTGATTTTAAAAATTAGATACTTTAAAAAAAAGTTTTATATTCTTTATTGATGATGCTCTTTGGTTTTTTCTTTTTTTATTCTTTCAACTTCATATGATGCTCTTTATAAGGAACCTAGAAAAAAGTCTAGGCATATCCTAAGGAATAATCTAAATCATAGACCTCTTAAAAGTAATGCCATATTTTACCTCAAGCAATACCACATGCAAAAGTGGACATCTGATTGACAACCATATTAATTTTTAATGCCAGTATTTGCAGTTTTTGCTCTTGCACAAGACATTTTGATTATAATATAGTGTTCAGTAAAAGCACTTGTCAGTCAAAAGGACAGAAAAAACATACACAAAAAAGATGGAGTAGGTGCACTGAAAATATAAACAAGTAAAAATAAAGTAGCCACATTTCATCTCCCAGTATGGATCCCCACAGAGACCAAGCTGTGGATCTGAGCTGGCCAAACAGACACAGTAAAACTCAGAGACACAGAAGAATAACACTGCTCTTTTTTTTTTTTTAAATAAACCAAAGACATAAGAACAGAATTAAGCAGTAATGTAGTGGTGACAGTGATACCCAGTCCTTTTATTATTTTTTAAGTCATACTTTTAAATTAATGGTA
>JAVCKT010035465.1:0-13996 GCA_032273925.1 Rhynchotus rufescens | reverse complement strand
AACCCGAAGGGAAGGAGCAGCGGCGGCGGGGGGAGAGCGCAAGGGCGCGGGGCGCGCGCCGGAGCCGAGCGCGCCGGAGCCCCCGCGGCCTGCGCGCCCGCGCTCGCCTGGCAGCCGCGCGCTGGCACCGCTCCGGCGGCCGCGCCGAACAAAGCGGGCGCTGACGGCACGCCAAGTGACAGGCGCATCTCCCGCATGTTAATCCCGGCGGACCCCCCCAGCCCGGCCGAGCCAGCAGCACCCCCCCGCAGCCGCCACGCACACGCCCCGAGGCAGCCGCGCGCCCCAGGGCACCCACGCGAAGGGGAAAAGGGCCCCTCGTGCCCAAGCGGCACTGGGAAAGCCAAAGATCTCCCCTGGGCCTCCGAGGGATTTTTTCCTCTCTTTCTATTTCTTTTTTAAATCAAAACAAGCGCTGCAGCCACCCCGGGGGCCGCGGGCGGACGAGGCCGCTCGGCATCGGCGGTACCTGTTCCCGCTGTCTTCCTCGCTCGCCTTTGGACGCGTGACAAGAGCGGGCTCGCCTCTGGTGGGCTCTCGGAGCCGCGGGGCTGTAACCCTTTGCAGGAAGTTGGCACCGATCCCAGGTAGGACTTTACTCCCAGATTTCCCCCCCCTCCCCGTCTCCGGCAACCACCCCGGTCAACCTCCGCCTCCCCGCCCTCCGCTCCGCGTCGCCCACCCGCTCCGATCACCCCCCCATGGCGCTCCCGGCACCCCGCGCTCTCGCCGCCGCTCGCCTCCCGCGCCCCGGAGCGCCCGGTGCCCACAGGGGCGGCAGCCAAGGAGGACGCGCGCGCGGCACGGACGGCAGCCCCCCGTTAAGGATGGCCCAAGCGGGGTGGCAAGCGGCAACGTCCCGCGCCGGCTCCCGAAAAACGCCACTTTGCACATGTTGGGGGGGGGTAAGACTGGGTGGCGAGGCCAGCATGAGGGGAGCTCTCTCAAGAGGAGGTTGGGGTTTTTTTTGGTCATTGAACCGCTCTTTTGGGGTTTTGGGGTTTTTTTTGTGCGTGATTTTTTTGTTTGGTTGGTTTTTTTAAAAAAAATGGTATGGATTTTTTTGGCCTGGCACACTGAACCTGAAGGGAAAAGGGGACGGTGAAAAAGAAAGGGAAAATAATAATTAAAAAAAAAAAAAATAATGGAAAAACAGCCCCGCCGCGGGGAGGACAATGCCCAGGGAAACGTCGAGCTCGCCAAGCCCCGCGCCCGCCCCGGCGCACCGCGCTCGCCCGCTCGCCTCGCTCCTCGGCTTCTCCCTTTTTTTTTTAGGAGACTCCCGGTGCCTGAATTATTCCGGTCCGCAAGCGGAGGAGGGAGCCGGCGCCCGGCCCCGGGTGGCGCGGGGCTGCCGAGAGCCTCGGCGGCCGAGCAGGCGGCCGGGCAGGCGGGCGAGCGCCGGCGGCTCCCGCGGGCAGCCGGCGAGAAGAGCAAGGCTACATTAACATCCAATTAATGCCGTGTTTAACGAAGGAGACAGAGGCGGCTGTTGTTTTATTGCCCGGTTCTTTTCAGTCGCAGCTGACAGGCAGCAGGGAAGGCACCCCTGCTCCGAGTGACGTCATCATATTTTATTTTTTTTTTATTTTTTTCTTCTCCTCTCTTTTTTTTTTCCCTCTTTCCTCCCCCCTAACCACCCCTCCACACACACTCCTTCCCTCCCGCCCTGGCTTTTCCTCCTCCAAGTTTCTCGGCGACGTCTCAGCAGCTCGGGAACTCGCGGGCGACTTCCCCCCTTCTCCGCCTCCGGCCTCCTTTGCCCCCCTTCCCCGACGCCAGCCCTCGAGAGAAAACAAAACGCTCCGAACCCACCCCGACGTCTTTGTCCTTCCGACAAGAGGAAAGGCCGAACGCTCGGAGAAACGGGCAGCCCGCGCGGCTGCCGGGTGCCCGCGTCCCCGCCGCGGCTCTGCCGAGCCGGCTCTCGCCGCTTGTAAAACTTGGAGGCATGTGACTCTGCTCCCAGCCTCCTTTGGCAGCGTGACAAGAGCTGCCCTGGTGGCTTTTAAGGAAGAAACTCAATTCGGAGAGATTAAGGCGTTGCGGGCGGGTTCTCACCGAGGCGCCTGCAGAGGTTAGGGGCAGCGTCGAGCGGCGCCCGGCCCGTCCGCAGCCTGTCCCTCCATCGCGGTGGAGCAGGGAGAGGAATCGCATGGGAGCGGGAGAGACGGATTTATCAGCTTCCACTCTTGGTGTCTCCCTCCTGCCCCTGCAGGCCGCAGCGGCCGGAGGGGCCCAGGGCCGGCACCGTCCCTTCGCCACCATGGCCTCGACACGGTGCGTCCCTCTCCAGCCTCCCAGGGTTATGCTGGGGGGCCTTCCAGCTCCAGAGGGTTTCCGAATGTGCCCCGGCATCTCTGTGGGCGCAGGCTGCGGCCCTCGTGGAGCGGGCCGGCCTCGCGTCGGAGCACGGCCGCAGCCAGAGGTGTCCCCAGCTCCCTCCCCGGCTGCGCCACACTCCCGGGGGAGAACCAGCTCCTGTGTTTGGGTCCGTTTTTCCCGCATTTCCCACAGGAATTTCCTTCCCGTTGCTCCCCCTCCAACGTTTCGCACCTCGGACAAGGCTTTGGCTTCCCCGCTGCTCTGGGTGCTGTCCCTCCATGTCGGAGCCATGGAGCGAGGGAGCAGTGCGGAGCCTGGAGCCTGGAAGCCCGCGCTTCTTCCTGGCGACTAACGCCAGGGTGACGGGCGCCATGGAGCCGCGTGCCCGGCGGGCTTCATCCCGGCTCTGCGGAGAAGGGCGCTGCGGGGCTGGCAGCGGTTTGGCGGGATGGCTGCAGGGGGATGAAGGAATGAGGGCAGGACAGTGGCAAGCAGCTCCTTCCCTGCACGCGGGGCCATCGGCCACGGAGGCCACAGGCCCCGCAGCAGAGCTGCAAGGGCCGGAGCGCCCCCCAAGAACCACCTGGGAACTGCGGGAGCGGGATGTGGCGGCCATGAGCCCTTGTGGGCCCGGCCTCCGCACGGAGCTGCCTCCGAGATCCCTGTGGAAAGCGAGGGCCAGGCCCGGCCTCAGCCCGAGCACAGGGAGCTGCCTCCGAGATCCTTATGGAAAGTGAGGGCCGGGCCTGGCCTCAGCGCCAAGCACTAGGAGCTGCCTCCGAGATCCCTGTGGAAAGGGAGGGTCGGGCCCGGCCTCAGCCCGAGCACAGGGAGCTGCCTCCGAGATCCCTGTGGAAAGGGAGGGCCGGGCCCGGCCTCAGCCCGAGCACAGGGAGCTGCCTCCAGGAATCCTGTGGGAAGCGAGCGCAGCCTTCACCTCAGCCTCCCTCCCCAGCAGTGGCCGGGAGCAGCCGCGGCCAAATTCCCAGCAGTTCCCGCTTGCTGATAAGCGGCACACAGGGAAAGGCAGCGACCTGCACGTGGGTTTTCACACAGCAGAGTCAATATTTAAACACGGGTTTGTTTCCTTGCTAGGCAGTGAAAAGACAGAGTCCTGCACAGGGGTCAGAGCTACCTGGCTCCATCCCACACCGCTCTCCCGGCTCAATCAGCCCCAGTTCCAGCCTGGATGCCCCTGTTGTGGCCATCCCGTCAGCTGTGAGCACTGGGTAGGGCACCTGCTAACGAGCTGACTAAGCTCGTTATTTAAGCCCAGAAGTAGCTGTTCAGACAAAGTTTGAGCTGGTTCTTGGTGTTGATGTCATGCCCAGGGTAGGCTTATTTTGAGGTAAGGAATAAGAAGAGCCTGGCCTAGAAAGCAGGAGAAGGTAAGAAAATGTTTCACTGCTCTCCTGATAGCAATCTGATTTAGGCTGCGTTTGTGCATTAGCCTGTGCTTTTTATCTGTCTTTGAAACACAGTTTAGTTCTGTTTAAATTGATGAAAAGTTGCATTTGGTGCAGATTTAGTGGAAATAGTTAATGGGAAAGCAACAGTGTCTTTCACTACGGTGGTGGCAGCCAGGCCACACTGGGAGGGCAAAGAGGTTGGTGAGCAGCAGAAATTGGTCATCATTTTGTAGATTTAAGTACAATTCTCCATGAGCAGGCGCTGTTAGATAGCACTGGCTCCTGAGAGACAAGACACCAGCTCGTGATGTGACAAAGGAAGTGCCCCTTGTTGGGCTAAGCTCTTGCAAGCTGAGGGCAGGATCTGTGCCTGGGAGCTTTATCCCCCCATGGATGACCTTTTCCAGACGGCTCCTCCAATACAGCTCTGTTGGATACTGTTTTCACAAACAAATAAAATACCTATGTATTTTTCCAATATGACCTGGACTGTTTTCTGCTGTCTCTAAAGCTGAAATTGGTGTCTTAGTGGGATTTCAAGCAGCCACCTCCCCATTTAGCCCAGGGGCACCCAATGCACTTTGCCCAACCCAAATCCATGCTGCAAATCCTGGGTAGGGCTGCAGGGAAGGAGCTGAAGGCATCTTGGTTTGCAGCAACCATTTTACCTCCTGCCCTTTGAGGAAGAAAGGAGTTGCCTGCTTAATCCAAAATCATCCCTGGGTAACGAAAACTGTTATCCAGTACAAACGAGCATCTATAAAAAGGAAACATGCAAGAGAAGCTTTTATAGCTGTATTTCAGAGCACATTTAAATCCTCTTTGAAACCATCTCGTGTTACAGAATAGGACCATGCATTATTTTACTTATGGGACTGTAACATAAGCTCTACTGGGGGAAGGCTCAGGGGGAAGGAAGGAATGGACTGACCGCATGACACTGAGGAGAGCTGGGCTTGGAACTGCTGGTCCCAGCACACACAAATCCTGTGACGGTCTCTTGGACCTTGCCTGGAGATGCAGGTTGAGCCCATCTGTTAGAGGAAGGCCCCTGAGCAACAGCAGGCTGCATCCCTGAAGAACAGGAGATGTGGCCCCAGCTACCTCTCAGACGTGTGCAGGTATCAAGAAGCCATCCCGGGAGCAGGAGAGAGACCTGGGAAACACCCCGGGGCTGCAGGGCAGGACGGCAGCCTGTGTTAGCAGCACGTGGGAACTCGGTCCCCGAAAGGTCCTCCTGAGTCTGGTGACAGAAGTGCAGCACGTGCTGCACTGGATGCAAAAGACTGCTTTGTGGAGCAAGAGGGGAACTGAAATGGGGGGAAGTCTGCCTGGCTGCAGTAACAGCACAAGCTGGTGCAAAAACTGTTGTCTGAGGAGCTGAGGATAAATCCTGTCCCGTTCTTGTGGGTGGGCTCTGCAAAGCCCAACCACATCTGAGGATCTTCAAGTCCTTGCATGTGTGAATAGCCCCTAATCCTGATGCCTCTCAAGTCTTCGGCCAGCTACACATTTAATCCTTCATTCCAGACAGTAACAGGCCTAAAGTCTGTATTGCAAGGTGAGTTCTCTTGCTTCCTAGTGTTCAGCAGGAAGAGACCCTGCACGATATTGCACAGCTCCTTGTCCATCGGGTGATGCTCAGACCTGCCTCACCCTCAGGGATGTGCTCACCCTGCTCGTCTGCGTTGCACCCAGCAGGACTGAGCACTCTCAGTTAAAATCTTCGATACAGCTGATCCCATTGAACCAGACTATTGCCAAAGGCTGCCCTGGAGCAGTCGGTGTGCAGTGCACATCCTTTCAAGTGCTGCCCTCACTTCTGTTCGAGTCCCAACACTGTCCTGGAGACAAAATTTATCTGTCTCTGTAGGATGCTGTTTCCTTTATCTGTTCTGATATCATTTTCCTTTCACATTCAGAGGAGGCGGTGTGTTCCCTAGTCCTCAGGTACTCACAAAACACTTCAATAGGGATCCCAGGGTTGCTCTCACCCAGAATGGGCTCCCAGTCACACAAATGTGTGCCCAGAAGGGACGCAATGGGAGACGTATTAGCATGGCTTTCCCAGCAAAGCAACATTGGATCTTTTGCCTCTTCTCAGGGTGGGCAGAACAAAGCAGTCTTTTGTCTGTGCACTGGGTCTCAGCAAATGCTTTGGGGTTGATTTGTTTAGTACCTGGGCATTTTCTGCTTTAAAAACAGGCTGCTCCATTATCTCCAGCAGTGTGAACCAAAGAGCCAACTACCTTCTACTTTCTCTGCATCATCACGGTTTTCATCATGCTTGTGTTGGCTGCAAAGAAGGTGTTTTGGCCCAGCTAGAGGCTGAAACCAGCCTGCTGCAGGCCAGTTTGTCACTGGCTTCGCTGGAGACGAGGCGGCTTGTTCTGGTACTGTGGACTTCAGACTGGAAAGGAACGGTACGTATATATCAAAACAAGCTTGGAGTTTCTGGGTGAGTCCAAGTTCATCACTCCTGCCCAGGAGCCGGAGGAGTTAATCGATGGGGAAGCAGGACGCGGGCGCTCTGCGGAAGAGCAGGCTGGAACCGCGGAACAGCTGGCCCTGAGGAAGAAGAGCAGGCAGGTTACCGAAGGCAGCCAAAGGGCTGTCTGTCCTCTGCACCAGGACCGCCGAAAGCCGTGCTGCCAGAGGAAGCCCTGTGGGCAGCACCACGCTCCCTCACCTGCTCCCTGAGATACCTCCAGCAGTGGATCCAGGATGTGAAGGCAGGAGCGTAGGGAGGGAGGCCAGCTCGCAACCTGCACGGCAACGAGACGGAGCTGAGATGGTGTCCGCGTGTTATCCAGGCCGAGAGGTAACACAAGGGCAACGGTAAGTGTAAGTGGGAATGCAGGAACAGTGTCCGTGCTGGGCTGGAGGCCAAATGACTGCTTTGTTATTTAAACGGCAGCAGATCATGTAATTTAATTAGCCCTGAGCATACAAACAAGTAGCACTAGCTCCACCTTTGAGGACAAGCATCATGGCAATACAGCACTGAGGGGCTTCCCATAAACATGGACACAAGAAGAGCGACAGGAAGGAGTGGGATTGGGAAAACAAGCTGGGCTAAAGGATGTATCCCTGCCTTGCTCAGCTCCATCCCATGTCTCCTCTTGCAGCTGATGAGAGATCTGCTTTCCCTTGTGCTGCTCCGGAGTCACTAAAGTCCTTTTGATGCCTTCTGCCTCTGGTCTAGCTGAACCCAGATGATGCCACCACAACTCTGCCTATTCCTCTTCACTTGGACTTTTATCCTGCCCTTGTCTGCACCCTCTGATCTAAAACTATAAGCAAGCTGGGACAGAAAATGAGCTGGCTCTGCTGGCTCTGAGTTTATGGTTCATGTGAAAGCTTTACAATCATTAGCAACGGATTCGGACAACAAGGGGGTGGCAGAAAGGAACAAAAACGTTAGATCTCCCTGTGACTGACGTACCCGCAGTTGTTCACCGCCATGAGATCTCCCACGAGGAGGAAGGGGTACGTCAGCATGCTCACAGCAATCTGCAGGCAAAGAAACCTGGTAGCATCTCTCCAGTGTCCATCAGGTCAACAGTGCTAGTTACTGCTGTTCTAGCTCTTGCACGTTAGCTACGTTATCCTGAGCTTTGCACAAAGCCCAGGCTTCAAGTGCTACAGCCTCTCCCCTAGACTCTCACCACAGATGAGCAGGAAGGGGTGGAAATGACGTTGCCTACGTACCCCCATCACGAACTTCGTGTAGCTCCGGATCACCGATGCCTGACTGAACTGGAAAGAGAGAAGCCAAAGGGATTGTGGAGGAGGTGGCTCTGAGCAGAGCACCCCGCTGAGAGCCTGACATGAACCAGCCTGGGCAGAGCAGCAAGCTGGAGAGCCGGAGGCCTGTGGGTTAGGCCAGCCCTTGCTCCCCGTTACCGCCTTGCAACAGGGAGTCACTCACGTTATCGTCCACCGCGTACGTGTTGATGAAGTGTGCCAAGAGGTTGCAGCACCACAGGAAGATGACATCCCCCAGGATGTGAGGGACCAAGCCACTAAAATGGTAAAAGAAGGGAGAAGGAAAAAAAAGAAGGCATAAGGTAACAGCAAGGTCTCAACCTACTGCCTCTGTTTTCAGCTCTCACTGATGAGGGTCAGTGCTCCCAGCTCCTTAGTCATCCAAATAATGATGTTTGCCCTGTGCTTAAGGGGTGACTGGAGGTCAGTGGTCTAAGAGGCTCAAAAACGGCCTCAATCAAATTCATTTGTGCTCCATCTCTCAAGCCTGGTGAGATGTCAAGGAGATGTGGACTAGGAAAGATGGTTTTTAAAGATGACAAATCATTAAAAGCTCCTAAGCCAGAGCAGCAAATGAGAAAGCCTGCAGGCTGCAGTGACCCAATCCAACCACTTCCACAACCCAGCAAGAGACATGCCAGTGCTGGAGGACTAGAACAAGACATCTTTGAACTCTGACAGCTTAAGTATCTGTTTGAGCCCTGCAATCACCTTTCTGTCCTGCTGGCAGCCAGGAGGCTGCTGCAGATATGATGGGAAGTGAGATAAAGACATCAGGGAACAGAACTCTAAAGCATTTCAGGGGAGGGATTTATCTCTAGTAAGGTGTGCATCCAGAGTGAGCATGTACTGCTGATAAGCTGTGTATGGATTAAAGGGATAGGAGAAATAAGTGAACCTCCATGCCTTTTCATGGAGTGGATATGTTTGGATTGCACTAGGAGGGCTGAGAGGAGAAAAGGAACAGTTTGGTCCTACAGGTGGTTGGCAGTCCCTCCATGGCAATGGGATTTCCTAGCAGAGTTGCAGAGTGTGTAGAACTTCAGAGCCCTCCTGAGACATCTTGGGTAGGGTTAAAGCCTTTCCTGTGAACTATTAAGTTTAATTAAGCTACCAATGGTGTTTATTTTATGTGGGGGAAGGGAATGCAGCTGGCTTTTCACATGTGCTTTCCTAGCATGGTGCACAGCTGGAGGAGAGGGGAGCGTGATGGGCAACACGCTCCAGGCATGCCCCATGGGGAACATCCACGCCAGGATGCAGGAGGAGAGGAGAGATCTGTGTTTAATGGACGGGATTTGGGGCTGCAGAGCCCAGAGTTTGCCCAGAGGAAGATCTGGTGACACTTGGCCAGTGAGGTCTCTACGACCTCTGGACTTTGTCCCCAAGGTGCAAGGTGCCCTGCCGTTGCTTTCCTCTTCCCAATATAGTCACGTTTCATGTGAAGGCGCAGATTTCCCATTTCTGATTCCAGAGCAAAATGTATCTGGTCCAAAAGCTCTTCCTGGAATTTTAGTGCTGGCTTTAGTATTATCGGTGTAATAAAACGAGTTATCTACCCACTAGGAGCAGAGGCAGCAGGTGCCTCCATTTAAAAAAAAAGAGGGGTGGCAAGAAGTGCTAGTGAAGGTTTGAAGTAAAAATGCATCTGCTAGACTCCAGCTTTAGCAATACCAGCAATTTGCCATGGTTTGGGTTTGTACCTGGGCAGAAGCCCCTTTGAGCTCTGCACAGTTCCAGGTGACAACACACTAGGTGTTTCCCATGCACAGACAAAGCTCCTGCTGGCATGAAACACCTGCTAATTACAAGCGCTAATTACAAGGTGCTCTAAAGAGGAATGTATTTCCTAACCAGGCTGTGGCTTTTGTTTCAATAAGGGGTGTCACACTGCACAAACAAGTGCTTTAAATGCCTTATGCCAAAGCACAGAGAAGCACCAAGGGGAAAAAGGTAGGAAAAAATAAAGGGGTTTCACAGGGCTCTACTGAAGATATGATCTGGTTCTTCCCTTGGGCCAAACCTACTGATAGAGTGGGAGCTCTCCCAAAGGCACAGATTTTATCTCTGCTTACTAGAGTGATATGAGTGTCCCAAGAACAAGACTACAGATAAAAAGGAATCAAACCTAACTTCCTCGTGCTTGCAGAGCAGCTGGGAGAGCCATCAGCACCTTCTGACCACAGGAGCAAGTATTTAAGCAAGAACTCACGTACACAAAGAATCCCAGGATCCCTTCTTCCTTCAATATCCTGCCGATGGCGCTGAACACTCCGCTGTGAAGAAAGCAGCAGTGCTGTAAGTGGGGCTACAGCTCAGCCTGTCTCCTGCACAGCTCTATGTGCCCCCTGCAGCCAGCACCCCAGCAGTGTCCCCCATCCTGCCGCTGTGTCCTCAAAGCAGTGGGCAACACTGTTTTCAACCCACTCCAGATGGTCGCTCTGCCAACCTGCAACAAATCCAGGGCTGTTGCTCAACTTGCAACTGCATTTAATAGCTGAGGGCAGAAGAGTCTGCAGAGGAACATGCCACAAGTGTGGCCTGTAACCTGCTTTGACACAGCTGATGCTCAGCAGGAGCCCTGTCCTGCCTTGGGAACTTGTGCTGGGAGCTGTGGCTTAGCTCAGCCTGTCTAGGCTGCTTGCAGGTGGCTGCAGTTGCAGTCTCACCCAACACAGGGGCACTGTCACCACAGGAGCTACGGAAAAAGGAGTGTAGAAACCACATGGATCTGCACAGCCACAGTAGTCCCTGGTGTCACCCCAGCCACCCTTGAAGACTTTGCTTTCTATTGACATTTAATGCAAAAAGGCAGGAAATCCATGATGTAATGCACATTGCTCATTACATCCACCAGAAACCTCCCTGGAATGAGGCTGAGTTGCCAGGCAAGCCGGGACACAGACAGACTCCAGACTTTTTGGTCTCCCAGACTTCCTGGGTCACTGTATCCCCACTGCCTGGGAGCCTCTGGCCTGCCTGATTCCAGCTTTGGTGCACCCCAAATCTTTGAGCTATCACCATTCACCTGTATTTGACTTCCCGGCCTACGAACTGGACCATGCAGCGCATAGAGATTACTAGGAAGAAGGAAACACAGCATTAACAACCTGAAAGTGATGGAATTTCACTGGTCTGATGGATGAGAAGGAAAATCCAAGCTAACTCTTCTGTCCTCCCTTCCCCCAACTCATTTCCAACTGCTCCCAATTCTCCTAAGCATCTCCAAATTTGTTAGAAAGTCTCTCTCTTCCCTGATCTGGAAGTCGAGAGAGGACTTCCTGGACCCAGCACCAACAGGATTTCTAGGATGACCTCTCTGAGCTTGCTGCAACGCTCATTTGGTTTATTCCCAACAGCCACACTGACCATTAGGATTCCTAAGCAGCCACTCTGGATCCGCATCCATTTTGCAGATTCATATGGAGTCATTTTCCAGAGAGAGGGGGAAAATGCATCAAGTGAAGAGGGCTTGGAGGCCTGGACAAGGGCTACTCGGTGTGGAGCAGGGCAGGACTCACCGTGCAGGGGGTGCGAGACGACCCGGGATGCGCACTGCATCATCATCTCATGAGAGGTCTGGGAAGGGGAGGAAAAAGTCACACCATAAGAAACTGCTCCACCTGCACAGGTCAATCCCATTCTCTTTATGTAGGGAAACCTGTCCCAGACCTCTTTTGCAATCTGCTGATAGGGGTAAACCTCCCACTACTATTTCTAGGAAATATTTTATAGCCGATCCCAAAATGACTACTAAGTGCCAGGGTCTGTAACCCACACAGTTTCCTTCCAAATAATTTCACACATACAACTTGCTGGGTTATTTTCCCCTGGTCTCCAGGTCCTCAGCATGAACTCCTCCCACCACTTGTTAACACACAATATTAACGAACAATGTTTGTTAATATCAATGTGTCCCATTTGTGCCCAGCTGTGCACTACATCTCTCACCTCTTTCACCACTTTCCTAAGGGAAGTCTTCACATCATCCTTGTTGGAAACGTGCTCCATGTCCTCCAGTGGAAAGGCCTGAGCAGGAAAGAACCATATGGACAAAGCTGACAGGTGCTGAACCACAATTTCCTGAGATCTGAGGACAGGAGGAAATGGTGACGGAGAGATGGGACTTGAGACTGCTTACAAAGGATAAAAAGGCAAGTTTCAGGGACACGGGCGTCATTCTGCTGTCCTGGGGAGCTACTCAGAGCTGTTGGTGGTGGAGAGAAGCAGTGCTTCACCCTCTCCCCTGCAGCCGTGGCCGGGAGCGAGCCCGTGCAGGCTCCCTAGCTCTGCTGCAGCAGCACGGGCCGATCTGCATGCTGATTTATGGAGAGAGAAGCTGACCTTTACCTTCTTCACGCTCCCTCTGGTGATGGTGGATAAAGTGCTTGAGACGAGCCGAGGAGTAAGACCGCGGAAGAGACCTTTCTTCCCATCCACTTCCACAATGTGTCTGGCTGGGTAAGAAAACACCAGGTTGTTGTCAGTCTGGAATCGGCACTCGGCCGAAACCGCACCGGGGCTCAGCACGTTGTGGTAGCTGCTTGTAGGCCCCCCAGGACTGATTTATTAGACAAGGCCTATTTCAGGTAATAGATACGAGAAGTAATCCATAATATTTGTCTAAACTGGGAGGATAACTCCAGATTTGGGGGCTAATTCTAGTCTCGTGGTTATGTTCTGCCTGTCTGAAAGGGCTATGAGGTGCTTTGACCTCCCTAAGGCAAGGAGGGATAATGTCCTGCTTGTTGCTGCCCATTGTGGGATCAGACCAAGGCTGCTCTCAGGATTACACAGTCCCCTTCCCCAAACCTTCTGTGAAAGAGGGAGAGAGAGCCCCAAAGTTGCACAGTGTTCGCCCACCTCTCCCACGCTGCTCCACCCACACAGAGAGAAAACACTTTTTTCCCCCCTTCTAAATATATTACCTTCCCTTTTTCTTGGTATTTCTGTCCCTTTAGGGCTCCATCTACAATACAAATGAGGAGGGCAGGAGGCCAAGTTATTGCAGGACTGTTTTGTAGTGAAAAAAGGAACGTAACCATCTCTTACACATGCAAAATCCCTCCACCAACAAACCTCCAGGGTACAAACTCCTCTGTGTCCTTACAGCACTGTCAAAACGGAGCCCGGAGCTGGTTCATCCTGAGCAGGAGCCTCCTCTCACCACAGCCTCTAGCCCCCAGTGGACTGTCTCATTCCCAAACCTCAGCCCTGGTCAAGGAATGTGCTTCCCATTGGGCAGCAAGGGAGCACCTGAGACCTTGAACTCTCCGATGGCAGTGGATGTGTTGAGATTCAGGGCTCTGCAGAGCATCCTCTCCATGGTCCATCCACTCTACAGCTGCACTGCAGCACGCCTCAAGTGCAATGGGCCACAAAAACCATGTCCAGCATCTTCTTTTCCCCCCCTCTTTGCAACAAGAGACACTTAAATCCGGCTTTTCAATCACTTGTAGCATTTTACGTCTTCTCTGCACTTCAGGGATGTCGCTGGCATGGAGATGCAGGAGTGCTGCTGCAGTTTGGCTCGCACTGGCCTGTGCTGGGTCCAAACTGCACTGGATCTACCTGGGCTCCTAGCAAGCAGCTCCCAGCCCCGTTTTCATCCCGTTGTGGGGCCGCGGCCTCGCGCTGGCAGGAGGGACCGCTCACCGTAAGTGAAGAAGCCAGGCAGGTACAGTACTTTCCTCCCCAGCACGTTTCTTCCGACCGTTGGAGGCAGCGGCTCGTGGCCAACCTTCAAGAGAAACCCTGTCGCCCTGTCCCCGCTCGCGTCTCCGGGCTGCGTGCGCTCCCGGGGTGCATCCCAAATCCCACCAGGCTTCCTAGACCCTCCGCAGGAATAGGTGGGAGTCTCCACGGCGCAGGATGGCCCCGGCCACCCCTTCTCTTTCCATGGGATCCTTAGGATGCCGACGGTCCCTGTCCCCCTGCTGTAAGTGGGACCGTTACCCAGGGCAGCCTCATCCTGCGGTATTTGGGGGGGTCCTCCTGTTTATATAGGGATGCCCACTGCACAGGAGCCCTCCTTGCCCCTCTGCAGCGTCCCCTCCCATTACAAGCGCTGCCAGTCACACAGGACAGGCTTTTGGCTACATAAAGGCGTCCCCCCTGTCCTGCTCTATAGAGGGTCCCCCTTTCATAGGGCTGTTATTGGAGGGGCCCTAATGTAAAGGGTGTCCCCCCCATAAACCCTTTACAAGGGGGTGCAAATGGGGCCTCACCCCTCATCACAGAGGGGCTCCCCGCGCCCCACTGGGGGTCCTGTGGGGTTGCTGCGGTGGGGGTGGCCCTATATGGGGGGTCCCCCTCCCCCTGCTATATAGGGGATAGATAAGGGGGCTTTATAGGCACCCGCCCCCCCTCGCCCCCCGCGCCCGGCACCTGCACGAGCAGCTTGACGTAGAGCAGCGGGTGGCTGAGGGCGGCGAGCCCCGCGCCCAGCGCCACGAACAGCCCCTCGCTGCCCTCGGCCCCGCCGCCGCCGCCGC